>PVIY010033309.1:0-28227 GCA_004026745.1 Myrmecophaga tridactyla | reverse complement strand
GCCTGGGTTTCCTTTCAATTGGAGGATGTGTTATTGCCGGGTCCTTCTGCTCCTATCTCCACTGTGCCTGGCTAAGACAAGTCCACCTGGGCAGTTCTGTGGGACAGAGGGTGTGCACAAGAAGGAAAACATGACTGACTTACCCAAATCCCTCTTGGGCACAACCCAGGTTTCTATGGGGAAGACTCCCTGGGCAGCTCAGAGAACAAAGGAAGTTTAACTGTCTTCCAGATAGGCACTTTGTCCTGCTCACCACTGGGGGCTTTATGTGCACTTGCCTTTGCATTCCTCAGGCTTCCTCCAGCCTCTTGGAGACAGGAAAATCCAATGAGGCAAAAGTGAAAGGATATAAGAAAACCTTGTTGTCCAGGGTCCAGGGCAGGCCAGCATGCTGCCTGGCCCATCTGGAGGTCAGAGGATGTGCCCCATGTTCCAGATCTCCTCTATAGGGCACAGGGCCTGAGGAATTCCTGTGGGCTTCAGAGTTATGTGGGAGGAGCTGAGAGGAGCACAGTCCACAGGTAGGGATTTACAGGAGCTTCCTGCTAAGCAACTCCACACTGATGCTGTCCCTTAAGTTTTAAGAGGTTAGACTATAACGTAGGAAGGGAGGAAGAATGGAGAGGTAGAACAGGAAATTACAATTACTATTTTTGAGTATCTATGATGCTTGTCAGCTATTCCTAATACTTTCCATAAATTTGTATTAGTCAGGATTATTAATGCTAGCTGCTATAACAAACAACCAAAACCTAACACAATACAAATTTATTTCTTGGTCCTACATAAGCCTGAGCAAGTATTTCACAGGCAGCCCTCCATCCCAGGATTTCCATGTCTAGGCTCGGCTCCTCCTATCTTTCAGTATTGCCATTCTCTTGGGCTTCCTTTGACTTCTTCATTGGATACTCTGCATCCAGCTGTGAACTCCTGGGAGGAAAGCGAGGAGGACTGCGCAGCTGAGGGAGGGTGGGGTTGTAGGTGCTGCAGACCACTTGTAGCCCTCTGACACTGGTCCGAACCACTGCAGTGGAGAAGGCTGGGAAGGGCTGCCTTTCCTTATGTCCAGGAACAGGGAAGGTGATTGGGTGTAAAGATCACTTGTTGCTACAACACATTCTCTCCTTTAGTCTCGATGATGACTGAGAAATGTACCTGTTAGTCACAGGGAGGCAGAAAGGCACAGCAAAGGCAATGGCTTGAGGCCCCACCCACACTCAGTAAGTAGCAGACACATGCTTCTGATGCCAAAGACCTTATTCTTTCCTCTAGAACCAATGCAACTGAAAACGCATAGGCTAAGGCCTCAGAGCCCCGGGGTCCTGTCCCAGCTGTATCATAGCCTTGCATGGGACACACTTCCTCATGGTGAAATAAAGGGGTTGGATGAGATTAGTTCTCAGGTCTTGTTCTCTGTCCTGGCTGTGATGTTCCCTGCACCTGAATTCTGCTCCATCCTGGGGAATCACAGGTGCTAGGGAGTCTCCCTGACCTCTGCACGCTGAAGCCAGGCATTTAGCCGAGCTTAACCTTTTTAGCCTGGACTTTAGTCCTGAGTTAGATGCAAAAGCACATGCAGCTCCCATCCTGGGGTGTTAAGTTTCTAACAATTTACACCTCGTGTGGAAGCACAGGTTCTTGCACAGGTCTGCTGTTTCACTTGGATGTCATTCTTGGCCTGATGGGTGGCATGGGAGCCTCAGAGGGCCCTCTGAGGTTGTTGACTTCAGGTTTGGTGAATCTACCCTCTCAACCATGGTTCAAATCTGTCTACATTCTCATTCTGTCATTCTTAGCTGGTCAGTGATGTTGCCGTGAGGTCCCCAAGATGGCTATTGCTGTACCGTGTGTCACATGCAGGCTCACCAACTTCCAGTGGAAGAAGGGGTAATGTTTTCTCTCCTAGGTTATTTTTTTTAACGGGTTTAAAACTTTTCCGAAGACGCTCTCTAGAAGCTTCTTTTGGTGCATCAGTAGCTGAAATTATATCACAGGTCTGTGCCTAAACAAATTGCTAACACAAAAAAATGCTTGAAGGGCTCTGTTCCTTTGGAGCATGCAGATGCATGGAAGAGGTAGGGAAATTGAACAAACTGGAGTAAGGGAAAGTACTGTTGACCAATGATATCTGTGTTACCGTTTTAGAGATCCCTCCTAGGTCTAACCACAGGTTAATATCACATATGATGTAATTCCATTAATATGTTGAAACAGTTCCTTCTCTTGGGACTGTTGGCATACTCATCAGGAATAAATCTTTTAGAGAAATTTCAAACTCCTGCTCCCATATCCCATTTCTTGCCACTTCTGGCCTGGATATTTTTTATGCACTGGGACATTGCACAGAACATGACATGCCTTTCCTTTCCAACCCTCATCTGTCCATTATGTTCCTTTATCTGAAGCTCCCCCTCCAGGAAGCCCTCTCTGACTCCCACAGGCTTGGGTGGACTTTAGGGTGCTTTTTGTTGTGCCTTGCTCTTACCTCCTATATCACACCACCCTAAGCTGTTACATGGAGCTCCTGGGAGCTTGGGGGTGGTCTGCATCCCTTTCTTACTCAAAGTGCCTTGTGGAGCACCTGGCTCAGCTATTGAATAAATGGACAGATAGACAAGTTTCTGGCCAGTTCGTAGGGGTGGGGGTATCTTCTGGTCTTGAGTGTGATAAAGGACTGGGAGATTCCCTATGGTCCTCAGCTTGAACATACCATAATACAGGCATAACCAGAAGGAGAACATCCTATGGAAATTGCTCTGCATCCCAGGGTCAAAAATGATGCTTGTGATGGGGACTCAAACTGGGAAGTACCTGCAGAGAGATGGTCCTCCCAGAGGCCAGCCAGCAGGTTGACCTGAGTGAGGCTCAAAGGTGGGGCAGAGGAGAGAGCCAGCACCACCTTGGGTCTCCCCAAAATGCCATGAAGGATATCTGGGAGGACTGTGTCCTGGGATAATCCTGTAACACATCTCAGTGCCTTTCCACATGAAGCTGGGATGTGCCTAGGGGTGGGATGTACCACGCTTTTCCTCTTGCAGGACTTTCTCTCCAGATTTGCTGGGGGTGACTGTGAGTCTTGAATCTCTAGTCAGGAAAACAGGAAGTGCCTAGGAGGCAGGATGGCAGCAGGAAGAGGAATGAGGCTGATTACCCACTCTGTGTTCTATTTAAAAAGGAGGAGAAAAAATTAAGTTCATGCAGCTGCGATGACTTGCCCAGGTGATCAAGCTAGTAAAGCTGCCTGACCCCCTGATGGCTGCCCTGCCAATCGAGGGTAGGCCCCCTGTGTAGGCCAGGTGTTACCAGCTGGATGGTGTCTCCCAAAGACTTGTTCAAGTCCCAGCCCCTGTGCCCATGAGTGTGACCTTGGAATATAGGGTCTTTGAAGATATGATTGGTGGAGTCAAACTGGATTAGGATGGGCCCTAACCTGATGTGACAGGTGTCCTTATAAAAAGGGGAGATCTGGACACAGACAGACAAGGAAAGAAGTCTATTAGATGCTGGAGGCAGGGACTGAAGTGCTACAAGACCAGCAAGGCTTGCCCCCAGAAGCCAGAAGAGGCAAGGAAGGAGCCTTCCCTGAGATTCAGACAGAGCATGGCCCTGCCTGCACCTCGACTTTGGACTTCTGGCTTCTGGAACTGAGACAATACCTGGTTTCTGGCACTTTGCTATGACAGCCCTAGGATAGGAGCACACCTTTTACAGTCCTCCCAGCATCACAGGTTATGCGTGAATGGGAAACAGTCTGCAAAACTCTGCCACATGCCCCCAGAAAGGGCAAATGTTTCAGGGTAAGGACACTTCATTTCTGTTAGGAAAAGTCTGCTTCTAGAGTGAAGGTGGAAAAAATACAGGCTTTGAAAGAACCAAGAGTCTCCTGCCTTCAAGTCTCCTGCCCAGGATGGCTTCTCCCCTACTGGCTGGGGTCCTTGAGGACAGAGACTCCAGCCACTCCATTCTTCCCCAGAGCCCTTTCCACACGGCTGTCCTCCCACTAGCCCCTGCCCACAACCACACCCTGCTCTCCTTAGCTTTCCTCCAAGGCCTGGGAATGTCCTCCTATTTCTTCCTTGGCACCCACTGACTGGACTCTCATGCGCTGAAGGGAACCCCTGTTTCTTGGTGACCTGGGATGCCTGCTTTGGGAAGTGGCTTTATCTTGAAGAGCACATGGCAGCAGGTTAAGTACCTTCTTTGGCCTGATCCCTGGGCATGGAGACTTTTTTTTAACTCTCTATTCATCAGGCCTGGCCCTCAGCCATGGGGAAGGAGTGGGAAAGAATGACCCCCTGAATGGTTTACCTGTCCCACCTCTGTCTTTACCCAGACCACTTCAAATCAATGTTTGAAAGAGGGGAGGGAGGAGATGGGGATGAGAAGAGCTGCAGGATTTTTAATGCATCCTATAAAGCGGAGACCCTAGAGTCCAGCTCAGATAAATGCAGCTGCCAAGGATGCAGTCCCCAGGAACCAAACAGCTATTTCAAAACAGCTCAAATGCTCTGGAAGAAAATACCAAAGATGCAACTACTTCCTAATGGGGAGAGGTCCCCCAGGCAGCACCCTCTTTGGGCCCCTCCCTGCTACTGGAACTCACATTTCCTGGGTCCAGCAAAGTCAAATCATTGCAGGAGAATTCTAGGGGAATGCTCTGTTGGCAGGGCCAGACTGCAGTGCAGATGGGAAGGAGGAGCCAGGACCTTCCAGGTGTGTGTCCAGGCAGGGTTTCCTTGAGTGGGCAGTGCAGAGAACAGGTGAGGTGAGGGCTGGGGCAGTGGGTAGATGGGAAGTGTCTGTAAAGTTTGGTGTTGGGGAACAGGGTGAATATGCCCCAGCTGCTACCTGCTCCACATGTGTCCCTTGCCTGCTCACCACTGCCCATCTGTCTTTGGTCCTCTAAGTCCAGCCACCTCCACCTTAGGACTATTCATTAATCATCAATTCACTGTATCTGCCTGGTTCAGCACCCCATAGTCCCCCGATCACCATGTAGTCTCTGAGCTGGTCCTTTTGTTCCCTGCTTGTGCGGCTACATCTGTTTCTTTCCTGTCCACCAGGCAGAGTGCTCTTTCTGAAGCACAAAGGGAGGTCATGTGTTTTAGTCTGCTGAATGTAATATGCCAGAAATGGGCTGGCTTTTAATAAGGGGAATTTATTAGTTTACAAGTTCACAGTTCTGAGGCCATGAAAATGTCCAAATCAAGGCATCATCAAGACATTGCTTTCTTCCTGAGGACTGGCTGCTGGTGATCCTGGGCCCCTCTGTCACATGGCCAGCCAGGCACACGGTGGCAACTGCTGGTCTCTTCCTTCTCTTCTGGGTTTTGTTGCCTTCAGCTTCTGGCTTCCATGGCTTTCTCTGTTTCTGTGGCTTGCTTTCTCAGCTTCTGTTTCTTTTTCTCTGTGTATTGATTGCTTTTATAAGGACTGGAGTAAGAGGATTAAGAGCCACCCTGAATGAAGTAGGTCACATCTTAACTTATGATCCTACTCACCTACAGATCCTACTTACACTAGGTCTACATACATAACTTTAAGAACGTACTTCCCTGGGGTCCATAGAGCCACCAAACCATCACATCATGCTTCTCATCACACAGGAAAGGGTGCAAGGCTCTGACTTTCTTGCTTTTGCGCAAGCACATTCCTTCCTGCTCTGCTTCAGGGCCTTTGCATCTACTGTTGGTTCCTTTGGTGTACCTTCCTCTTGCACCTGCACATGACGGCCTCTTCCTCACACTCACATCTTATCTCGAGTATTGCCATCTTGGACAAGCTGTCCTTGGCTGCTGTAGCTGAAGCAGCTCCTGTGCTCCCTGCTGTGTATCTTTTTTATCTTCTTGATACCTGAAGTTGTCTTATTTATTTATTTGCTGAATTTTTATCAGCTGTCTTCACCTGGAAGACTGTAAACTCCTGGAGGGCAGGGACTCCATTTTACTTACGGGGCTTTCCAGTACCCAGAACAATGCTGGAGATCCCTAAACGAATAAATGTGCCTGACTGATGGGCAGCTGGGGACTGCAGAATAAAGAAACACGGTCCCTCTGATATCCTTCCACTGTTTTCATAATAACATTTTTTTCGTGTAAGGGTTTCCACAATAGCAGGTCTGTTTTCCAATGTGTGGTCCCATTTCCCCCCTTGGGAGCAGATTTCACATGCCGCTTCCCTTCTCTGATGAAATATTCCTGATGCAATGAGAGTGGGTGTCTGTGTGGAGACACCTCACCCGGAGGGCTTCGAAGTGGCACAGAAGCAACGTGGGTCTGGGACACACACATCTTCTCCTGACAGCTCCATCCTCCCAGACATGCCAATTAAGGCAGAGGCTCCTGCCCGGAGAAGAAACAAGCAAATGCCATGCCTTGAAAACAAATCGACACCTGGTTATGGGATCTGTAAAGCAAAGTGAGGTTCTCATAAAGCAGAAGGGAAGTAGATCAAATCCCCAGATAAATGGAGTGTTCGTTGTAGCAATCTCATTCTTTCTTCTTTTGCAGTCTCTCAGCTCCAGGAAAACTCTGTAATTAAAAAAGTCAATATATGTGGGACTTTAAATAATTCATCAAGGTTTAAAGCCCTGCCAGAAAGCTCTGTGGTAAGGTGTCAAGTAATATTTAGTCTCCCTATCAAAAGCTTCATGAAAATAGTCCTGCCAACCATTAATATACACTTAGTCCCTCGATAAAGTTGTGTTTCTTTTTAATTAGTAAATAATTAGAGGGACGGTAAAACAGTGAGCTGTTGTGTACCTTTTTACAATTCAGTTAACCTCCTCCCTACCACAGGGCTGGCCAATCAAGTTTGCAAAGTGAACAGAGCTACTTCTTGCATTCAGGGCCCCTGAGTTAGTCAAAATTCAGTCCCAGCACAGGAAAAGGTCTTTCATGGGAAAGTTCTCACATTTTGGGAGGGCATCTCGAAGTGACCCTCTCTCCTCTGCCCCATGCAGAGATGATTCCCTCTTTGTTTGAAGTAGAGGTAGAAAGAACTGGAAGGAAAAGCCAGGTCATAGCCGGGGTAGGGGGCAGGAGTGGGGAGGAGATCACAGGTCTAGGTCTAAAGAAGTGCGGAGAGCTGGGGGTGCCCAGCCAGTTCTCTGGTGGACATGAGGCTTGGGGCTGGAGAATAGGGCTGGCCTGGAGCCACAAGTTTACATGCTGTCCACATGGGGAGTGTGGTAGTTAGGGTCAAGTGTCGATTTGGCCAGGTGAAGGTGTCTAGTTCTATTGCTGTAAACATGAGCCAATGGCATGTGAACCTCATCTGTTGCTGATTACACCTGCAGTTGGCTAGGAGGCGTGCCTGCTGCAATGAATGACGTTTGGTTTAATTGGCTGGTGCTTAAATAAGAGAGCTCAGCATAGCACAGCCCAAGCAGCTCAGCCCAGGCCTTCAGAGATGCAGAAAGGAATCACCCTGGGGAAAGTTGTTGGAACCCGGAGGCCTGGAGAGAAGGACAGCAGAGACCATCCTGTGCCTTCCCACGTAAGAAAGAGCCTGAGTTGAAAGTTAGCTGCCCCTTCCTTTGAAGGACTATATGTTAACTAAATAAATCCCTTTTTATTGAAAGCCAATCCATCTCTGGTGTGTTACATTCCAGCAGCTAGCAAACTAGAACAGGGAGTTTCCCTCTACAGCGAGTTCTCAATAGGGCCTAATCGCCCCCAGGCAGTGGACATACTTTAGTGCCAAGAGAGCCCAAACTGCCAGAGACCTTTGGAGATGCGGAAAGAAAACATCCCTGGGAAGCTGTTTGAAGGAGCAGTAGAGAAAGCTAGCAGTCCTCACCATGTGCCCTCCCAGCTGAGAAAGCAATCCCAGAGGTCATAGGACCTTTGTTTGGAGTTCAGGCATCTTTCTCTGGTTGCTTTAGTTTGGACATTTCTATGGCTTTAGAGCTGTAAACTTGCAGCTAAATGAATTCCCTTTTTAAAAGCCATTTCTGGTATTTTGCTTTCTGACAGCATATAAACTAAAACAGATTGAGGAGCAAAAATAATCTCAAATAAAACAATGACTTGTGCCTCTGCAAACCTCAACCCAGCATTATAAAACTCTTATTCCTTAGTATTTAATTTCTGTCTTTTAATTAAATTAAATTAAGGTGCACTGGTAGTATTTTTCTTGCCTGTTACCATTCTACCAGCCCCACACTTTTCCTATTAGTTCCAACTTATTTCTCTTATAAATTTGGATTTAACATTTCTCTTTGGGGAGGGGGGTGATAAATAATAATAATGATGATGGTGATGATGAAGAAGAATCACAGCTTGTATAAACTAGGGTTCTCTAGAGAAACAGAACCAACAGGAGAGATCTGTAAATATGAGATTTATAAAGGTGTCCCATGCAACAGTGGTAATGAAAGAGTCCAAAATCCGTGGGGCAGGCTATGAAGCTGGCAGCTCTGAAAAAGGGGTTAGATGAACTCCACAGGTGAGGCTTGCTGGCTGATGAAGCAGTGAAAGAGTCTCTCTTCTCCCCTAAAAAACCTCCAACTATTGGATTATCTCATTGTGGGAGACATGCCTTAGTTGATCACAAATGTAAGCAGATGCAGATGCAATCAACTGACTGATGATTTACTACACCAGCCTTCTCGTTTATCAACCAGCTATGAAATATCCTTGCAGCAACAGTCAGGTCAGTGTTTGCCTGACCGGATCAATGGGCATAATCACTTGGCCAAGTTGACACCAGAACCTACACACAGCTCTATCCAGAGATTGTAATAGCTTCCTGCCACAGGCAGACCCGAGGACACATCAGGTTCAGAGCCTACAGGGACGTGAAGGATGAATAAGAGTTCACTGGAGACATTCAGTGGCACGACACAGACAGCTCTGAGGCGGGGTCCCTGGAGTGGACTGACATGCTTTAGGCTGGGGTGCTGTGAGTAGGCATTGAGCCAGCCCTGAAGCTGGTGGGAAGGGAAGTGAAAGCAGAGACACACCTCGTTCTTCAGGACACAGAGCTTCCTGTACTCCCCAGAAGGGGTCCTGCTGAGGGAGGTGTCTGAGGTTTTGGCGCAGATGGCCCAGTTGGTCAGTGGGTTCTTCCTTTAGCCCCAGGCATGGAGGGGGCTCCCCTTCTGGGTTCTGACGTACCATGCCTGCTGTCCGGCCTGAAGCTCTGTGTCCAAGGGGTGAAGCATGTGGGGGGACCCTGCTTCACCCCCTCCTCCAAAGTGAGCACTTTCTCCCAGGAAGGCAGGAGGGGAGGAGGTAGGACACTCAGGACCAGAAAGCCAGTGGTTTTCAAGGGGTCATTCAAGCAGGGCTGATGCAGTGGACAGGAACCATCTGCTCTAAGGTGAGTGGTGACAGGTCCTTGTCAGAACAGCACATCTGTGAGGTGGACTCCTCTCCCCAAGGGATTTCAGCTTTGCTGGGATGGCTCTTCTCCTGCTTCCATCCTTGGTGAAGTTTGTCCCCCCGCCACCACACCCATATGTGACACCCCCATAAAGCCTCCCTTCCAGGGCCATGGGTGACACCTACCTCCCCCTCTCCGTACTTGGGGGCCTGTGTAAGCACTTCTGCTATAGCACTGACCAGTGAGGGGTGGGGTGTCTGCTTTCTGTCTCTACCAGACTTGGAGCTCCTTAAGGGCATCACTGTGATTTCAGTGTGGAGTGCGTGTTGTTCCATAGATATTTGTTCTGTTGAATTGAGTAAGGTAGTTAATTTTATCTAATTGAATCAAGTAGTTAATTTCCTAGTTTATTTTATCTAACATGTCCTTTTAAAAACTCTGCATGAAAAGAGACATTCCTGCCCCTTACTTGGGAATGTTTTGGTGAGGTCACGGGATGGTGGCATAGATGGTTTACCACCAGAGCCTGGACTGGTGGGAAGGGCAAGCAGCTGAGGGGGTTGGGCAGTGAAAACCCACCAGCCTTGGGGTCAGAAAACTGGCTCTGGGATCAGAGCTGCCACTCTCTTCTATAAACTGGTAATAATAATAATAATTCCAACAGTCCCTGAGTTGACCATCTAAGGGCTTTTAGTGAGCTTTGAGTAAGCTAGTATAAGTAAACATATGAGACTTTTACCTTGGTTTCACAAGAAACTGTTCTATTGACCTTTTCCATCTGGACCAACTAGGAACTTCCACTGATGGTAAAGAGGGAGGCTTCTCCTAAAGTATGAAAACATCAAGTACAACCTTGAGAGCTGCTGGGGATGGTTCAGAGGGGCTATGCGTATATGGTCTGCTACAATCTGGAGTCCACCCACCATGCCCTCCACCTAGTTCTACATCACTACCACCACAAACTCCACCTCGATCTCCTCCATCACCACCTCTACCATCTCCATTACCACCTTCTCTGTCATTAGCACCCCATACTTCTACCACCACCACCTCTACTACCACCTCTACTTCTCATACCACCTCCTCCATCAACATATCCACCATCTCCACCACCTCCACTACCACCTCTACTTCTAATACCACCTCCTCCATCAACATGTCCACCACCTCCACCACCACCTCATCCATTATCACCTCTACCACACCCACCACCACCTGCTCCACCACCACCTCTGCCACCTCCAGAGCCACCCCCAACTCCATCTCTACCTCTTCCATCATCATATTGACCACCTCCACAACCATCTCCTCCAGCACCACCTCCTTCCTCACCACACCCACCACTTCCATTACCAACTCCTCCATCAACACCTCCAGCAACTCCACCATGACCTCCTTCATAACCACCTCCACCACCCAAACGACCATCTCCACCTCCACCACCATTTCTCCATCACAATGTCTACCACCTTCACATTCATGTCCTCCATCACTATCTCTACCTCCTCCACTACAACCTCCTCTTTCACCACCTCCACAACCTCCACAACAACCTTCTCTGTCACCACTTTACCATCCTCACCATCTCCGCCTCCTACATCACCACTTCCACCAAATCTACCACCACGTTCACTATCACCAGGTCTACCACCATGAAATCCATCTCTTTCATCACCACCTCCACCACATCCACCACCTCCACCACCAGTTCCTCCATTACCTCCACCACCACTGCAGTTATATAGCCCTTTGTATAACCCAATCTCATTGACTTTGAAACTACCCATGAGAAGAAGGAATCATTTTATTTCCAAATGGATTTGAATTCAGAGAATAGAAAGCAATTCTCAGAGTACTCTACTGCATTCCCATTCAATCATGTATACAACAGTTTTTGAGGGCTTCAACATCCCAGAAACTGCTTTAGATGCTTAGACTATATAACTAAAAAAAGAAATGCACTCATTTAAATATGAAAAATACTACAGAGCCAAGCATTTACTAACATTATTTTAAAAACTACCAGTCATTTTTCCTTCATGAAATATTTATTTTGAGATATAATTTTCATAATGAAATATTTAAATATAGAGTTTGATAAAGTTTGAGAAATGCATATACTGATGTAAACTACAGCTCTATCATGATGTAGAACATTTTAATCACCCTCTCAAGTACACTGAAATCCCTCTCAAGTACACTGTCCCAAACCCAAAGCAGCTACAGTTTTGATTTCCATCCCCATAGATTAGATTTACCTTTTTTAAAGAGTCTTATGTGAATGGAATCACACAGAATATAGTTCTGTAGACTTGGCTTCTTTCATTCTAAGTCGTGCTTTTGAGATTCATCTAGGTTCTTGTATATGTCAGACATTTCATTCATTTTTATTGCCATGTAGCGTTCCATTGTATGAATATACCACTGCTTTCAAATTTTTGACTTTATGAACAAAGATGCTATGGACATTATCAGTTTTGCAAAGAGATTATACTACTTTACACTTTCACCAGTAAGATATGAGAGTTCCAATATTCAGTTTACAGACTTATGGGGAAATAGTCAATCTTTCACCTTTAAGTCTGCTAACTATTAGGCTTTTCATAGATGAGGAAGTGTCCTTCTGCTCCTAGTTTAATGGATTTTTTTTAGGAAATCGTAAATGGATGTTGAATTTTTAAAATCATTTTTTGCATTATTTGATGTGATTATCTATTCCTCTTCTTTATATTGATAATGTGGTTAATTTCATTAATTGATTTACAAATATTAACCCAGTCTTGCATTTCAGGATATTTGGTTTATTTACTCCTTTGATATATTGCTGGATTCAATTTGTATATGATATTTACTAAGAATTTTATGTCCATATTTATGGGGGAATTTTGTGTGTGTATATGTGTTTTGGTACTCTCATTGTCAGTTCCTAGTATTAGAGTAATTCTTGCTAATAAAATGAATTTGGAAGGGTTTCTTCTTTTTTCTGAAAGAGTTTGTCTTTTCCTCCTTAGTCGTTGTGCTGATTTGAAAGGAAGTATGCCCCCTAGAAAAGCCACGTTTTAATCAAAATCCCATTCCATAAAGGTAGAATAATCCCTATTCAATACTGTATGTTGAAACTGTAATCAGATCATCTCCCTGGATGATGTGATTTAGTCAAGAGTGGTTGTTAAGCTGGATTAGGTGACGGACATGTCTCTACCCATTTGGGTGGGTCTTGATTGGTTTATTGGAGTCCTATAAAAGAGGAAACATTTTGGAGAATGGGAGATTCAGAGAGAGCAGAGAATGCTGCAGCACCATGAAGCAGAGAGTCCACAAGCCAGCGACCTTTGGAAATGAAGAAGGAAAATGCTGAAAAAGAAGCCCTGACAGTGTTCGCCATGTGCCTTCTCACTAGAGAGAAACCCTGAACTTCATCAGCCTTCTTGAACCAAGGTATCTTTCCCTGGATGCCTTTGATTGGACATTTCTGTAGACTTGTTTTAATTGGGACATTTTCTCAGCCGTAGAACTGCAAACTAGCAACTTATTAAATTCCCCCTTTTAAAAGCCATTCTGTTTCTGGGTATATTGCATTCCAGCAGCTAGCAAACTAGAACAGTCATGTAGTAGAATTTGACAATGAAACCACGTGAGCCTGGAAATTTACTTTCAAATGGTTTTTAACTAGGAATTCAATTTCTCTAAAGATTATAGGACTATTCAGATCATTTGAAATAGGTGAGTGCTGAGTTTGTGGTTTTTGAAAAACTCGTCCATTTCATCTAAGTTGTCAAATTTATGTGAGTAGAACATTTTGAAATGTTTCAGGTTTATTTTTGTTCAGTTCAAAATATTTTCTTTGCAACTTCCTCCTTGACCTATACATTATGCAGAAGTGTATTGTTTAAGTTTTAACTGTTTGGAAATGTTTCCATAATTGATTTTTAGTTCAGTTTCAATGTGGTCAGGTAATCTACTTTGCATGCCTTTAATAATTTTAAATTATTTGTTTCATCATCCAGTCCATAGACTATCTTGGCCCCATGTACATTTGATACAAATGATTTTTATGCTATTTTTGGATAAAGTGTTCTATAAATGAAAACTAGCTTCAGTTGTTGATGGTTCTTCTATATCCCTGCTGATTTTCTGTCTCAGATGTATTAATTATCTTTGATGTTTGAAGCTATAATTGTGATTTCATCTATTTCTGCTTTAAGTCCTGACAATCATTGTTTCATGTGGTTTGGGACATTTTTGTTATGCACAAACACATTTAAAATTGTTTGTCTTTTATCTTTATCCTTCTTTATATTTAGTAGGTTGATTTACTCTATCTACTTTTTCTGATATGAGTAGAACCACTCTAGATTTCTCTTGGCCAGTGCTTGCAAGGTATTTTTTTTTGTTTATTTGTTTTTAATTTACCTGTATCATTACACTTGAAGTGAGTTTCTTACAAACAGCATACAGTTGGGCCTTAAAAAAAAACCCTTTTGTGCAATTGCTACTGTATTTGAATTTAGGTCTCCCATTTTTGTTTTTGTTTTTTGTTTGTTCAGTCTTATTTTTTTGTTCCTGTCCCCCCCCTTTTCCTGCCTTATTTTGAGTTAGTTGAACATTGTATTCCATTTTCATTTATATAGCATGCTTTCGATTTGTTTAATTTCTTTAAGTGATTGCTCTTGAGATTGCACTAAACACATGTAAATTTTCATTGAATTTAGAACCAGTATTTTACTACTTCAACTGAAATATAGAAATCTTACCATCAGATGCTGCTGTTATGTTGCTGTTAATGTATGTATGAAACTCAATATACATTGAGAATCCTAGACAATTTTTGTAATTTTTGCTGTCACCAAGCATTTTACAGTAATCAAGAGATGGAGAATAACTTATTATATTTATGAAGACATTTATTATTTCTGCTGTTTTCTTAGTCCCAGTGTTTCAGTTTTCCTTATATTATTATTCCCTTCTGTCTGAAGAACTTTCTTTAGCAATTATCTTAGAGCGGGTATGCTGATAACAAATTCATTTTTCTCTGGTCACTTTCAAGCTATTTTTTTTGTCTTTGGTTTTTCCTAGTGGATTAGATGTCTGGGCATGAATTTCTTGGGGTTTATCTCTGAGCTTCTTGTATTTATAGATTTAAATCCACCACCCAAATTAAGACGTTTTCCACTATTATTTTGACAAATACATTTTTAAAAATTTTTACTGTGGTGTTATATGTATTTTCTCTAGTGGATAAAAAAATATATATATATGTAATGCAAAAGTTCTCATTTTAATCACTTAAATGGCTACAGTTTGTTTTATTAATTACATTCACAATATTGTGCTATAATCACTGCCATCTATTGCTAAAACTTTTGCATACTCCAAACTGGAGCATTATACTCATCAAGCAATTGCTTCCCATTATCCACTCTGCTTTTCCCCCATCCTGGCCTCTAGTAAACTGTAATCTATCTTCTATCCCTATAAATTTTCATATCTAGGCTTCCGTATGAGTGAATGATACAATATTTGTGATTTTGTGTCTGTCATATCACTCAATATGATGTTTTCAAGGTTCATCCATGCTGTAGAATACATCATAAGTTCATTCTTTTTTATGACTGAATAACAATATTCCAGTGTATGTGTATATATATATATATATATATATATATATCACATTTTGTTTATTCATGAATCTCTTGATGAACACTGGGTTGCTTCTATCTTTTGACTATTGTGAATGATGCTGCTATGAACATTGGTGTACAAATATCTATTCAAGACCCTATTCTTAATACTTTTATGTATATACCTAGAAGTAGAATTGCCAAGCTTTATGATAAGTCTGTGTTTAATTTCTTGAGGAACTGCCAAACTACTTTCCACAGCAGCCACCCCACTTTACATTCCTACCAACAATGTATGAGGGTTCCTGTTTCTCCACATACTTGTCAATAAATATTATTTCCCATTTTTAAAATAATAGCTATCCTTGTGGGTATGAAGGGGCAAATGATTATGGTTTTGATTTACATTTCTCTAGTGGATAATGATATTGAGTAACTTTTCATGTGCTTATTGGCCATCTCTATATCTTCTTTGGAGAAATGTCTATCAGAGTTCTTTGCCTGCTTTTTAATTGAGTTGTTTATCTTTTGTTGTTGAGTTACAGGAGTTCTTTACATATTCTGGCTCTTAACTCTTATCAGATATATTATTTCCAGATATTCTCTACAATGCTTTTGATTATCTATTCAGTTTGTTGAGAATGTCCTTTGATGTACAAAAGTTTTTAATTTTGATGAAATCCAATTTATTTCTTTTCTTTCATTGCTAATGCTTTTTTAAATATAGTTTGTTTAATATAAAAAGTTGTAGGTTTACAGAAAAATCAAGTAGAAAATACAGAGTTCCCAAATACACCCCTATTATTAGCACTTTGCATTAGTGTGGAATGTTTTGATGAAAAAATATTATTATAATTATACTATTAACCATAATCCATAGCTTATATTAGGGTTCATGGCTTGTGTTGTTCAGTACTATGGAATTTTAAAAACTTTTATTCTAGTAACATATATTCAACCTAAAGTTTCCCTTTTGTCATGCTCAGGTTCATGCATCGACTTGGCCGGGTGGTGGTACCTGTTTGTCTGGTTGGGCAAGTGCTGGCCTGGCTGTTGCTATGAGGACATTTCAGAGAAATAAATCATGATCACATTAGCTGCATCCACAGCTGACTCCATTTGTAATCAGGGGGAGCATCTTCTGCAATGAGTGATGCTTAATCTAATCACTGGAAGCCTTTTAAGGAGGACTCAGAAGAGACAGGCTCTCTTCTTGCTTCAGCCAGTGAGCCTGTCCTGCGGGGTTCATCCAAACCCTCCATCGGAGTCATCAGCTTCACGGCCTATCCTACGGATTTTGGACTCTGTTCCCACAGTTACATGAGACACTTTTATAAATTTTATATTTACGGATATTTCCTGTTGATTCTGTTTCTCTAGAGAACCCTAACTAATACACCCTTTTAACTACATTCAAATATATAATTCAGTGTAAGTTCTGGGACCAGCAAGAGAGAGGCGTGTCCTGGACTGGACCTTCAGCCTGTTGCCTGATGGACTGTGCGTGCATCCATGAACCCCAGTATGTCCATACCAGTTCCTCTGCTCCCTTTGGAACCCTGAACCAGAGTCCTCACTGGGCACAGTTGGCACCACACCAACCTGGGGGAGGGGGTGGGAGAAAGGCCAGTAAACGTAACTCGAGAGTTTCCTATCATTTTAAAGTTGCCTTTTTCTTGATTCCAGCTTGTCCAGTTCCAGTGGCCCTTCAACCTTTCCCCAGAGCTCTGAGCAACTTGGTTCCACCAGTTTCAGCTGGTTTTTCCATGTTGTTGGGAGTGAGCAGAGTCCTGGCACTTCTCAAAGCCCCTTCTCTTTCTCTCTTGAGTGTCTTTTGAAGAGCAGACGACTGCAGTCCTGATAAAGTTCAATTCATTTATTCTAAAAATGCTTGTTGTAGTTTTTCAAATGCTTCCTGTGTTATATCTGAAGGAATCTTTGCCTAATCCGAGGTCTCAAATCTTTTCTTTTATGTTTTCTCTAGAGGTTTATTATTTTGGGGTTGCATTTAGATTGCTACAAAAATGAACCTCAATCTCTACCTTGAATGACATACAAATTTTTACTCAAAACAGATTTTCAATCGTGAACCTTGGCTTTCTCCCTTATCTACCTTCTCTCTCCCCCCACCCCATCCTTTCCTGCCCTTTGGTGTTCAAAAGTAAAATGAAACTTCCTCTGTGCATTGCTTGAGACTCTCTGTTAACAACCTCAAAAGACCTCCAGCCCTTGTTTAAAGACACTGACAGCATGCTGGTGTCTGTCTCCTATGGAACCCTGCATGAGGTGGCCAGGGATTCTTCCCATGAAGAGAGCAAATCTACCAGATTTGTTCACAAAAGGTTTCAGAATGGAGATACTGCAGCATTCTAGTGGGTCTGGCTACCGAGGATGGCTCTCTGAGAAGTGGGGCAGCCCCAAGGATGATGGGCCTTTGGCAAAACATGGGGAGGTGTGGGCAGAGGGGTGAGAGGGTGCCAGGTAAGCATTACCAGATTCTTCTACTTTATGTCCAGACTGGTCCCAACTGCTGCCTTTGAGCTGTGCGGGGATGCTAGGCTTTCACCTACACCTCTCCATTGCCATGTCCATCTTCCCTGCTGCTCATACTGGCACTTCTCTGGATCAAGACCTTGTGTTCAATCCTATTGTTTATTATTATTTTGTTGAATGATTTGCATTTAACTCAGCAACTCTATATCTTAATTTTTATGCCACTTCCAAGAAAATTATCCCATTTTTATGATGTTATTCTTGTACCTGCCTAGTTACCAAGGACTCCTTGACCTTGATTTATAGCCAAAGAGGAGCCACTTCCTCTGTCATTGCTAGGCTTCTGCATCAAACTGGACAGAGGCTCTATGCTGACCCCACCTAGCTGGCCTCCCCACCTTTTGGATTGACCTTTCTGGCCACTTTGGCTATTATCTTTTCTGACCTGGGTCTCCCTCCTGCCTCTCCTCTGCTGGTGAAGCCTCAGCATCTGTGTTTTTGTTTCTATTGCCTATGCCCTTCTCCTTTTAATTATTTCCATCTCTGATGAGGTGATAATTCCTTGACCCAAGAAAATTACTTTAACTGTTATTTTTCATCCAAACCTCCTTTTCTCATAGTTGCAGTTTCTAATCTTATTGAGTAAGCAAAATGTTGGATAATGATTCTGTAACAGCTGACAAGAATATGCAGTGCCTCATCAGAGTTGCTGCAGGGCAGTCTAAATCATTGCCCCATTCCCAGCGACCCCCAGCCCAAGACCATTGCCCCTCACTCCCTGTTTCTTCTCACCTCATACTCCCAAGGGCTGCAGAACAATTGCCGGTTCCCTTTTCCATTATTTTCATCTATTTCTTCTTTTAGGTCCTTGACCTGTCCTTTTCAATGCATTAAAGCTTCTCTCTTGACCTAGGAATATTTCCACATTGACCTTTGCCTCATTCTAGCTATTAATTCAATTTCTCCTTAGCAGCCACATTTCCTGAACACTTTGCCTGGTCTCACATTTTTACTTCTTCATTTCTCTCTTTTGCTCAGCCCACTGAGTGTGGTTTCCATCATGTTCCCATCCATGGGATCTTCACTTGGAGAGTCACTGATTAATTGCCAAATGCAATGGATCTTTGCAGATCTCATCTCTGTGTCCCCTCTGCCTGGTTGGGCATTACTGACCACTCCCATGTTTGGAGGCTTTCTAGTCCTCCTCTCACCTCTTTGGCTTGACCACTCCATGTCCTCTTTCAGCGGTGGTGGAAATCAGTGCTGCTCTCACATTGCTCTCCTTTCCTTCCAGACACATGGAAGGTTGGCCTTCCCTCATCTCCAGTGCTTGGTGGGACACTGGGATCAGATCAGGGATGTGATAGTCCGGAGGTTTCTTCTTCCCCTCTGGCCTGGTGACTGCTCTGCCCACCAAGCTCCCTATATGACTACAATGAGAACAATTCCCTTGTTAAATATTTTAGCAAAATAAATAAAAAAATAAAACCTTTCTGGTTTTGAGTACCAGAGATTTTGGTGGTGTTTGTTACTATAGCACAACCCAGTTTATCCTGACTGGGCGTGGCATTTCCTCATGCCTTCATAAGTAAAGAAGTAAACTTTACATGTTAATTCAGCAAACATTTTATGATTTCTTACCCGATAGCAAGACAAATAAGGTTCCTGCCCTAGTGGAGTTTATATCCTATTAGGAGGCCAGGCTATAAACACTTGAATAATGCATGACTTGCTAATTACATGCTGTGCAATAAGCAGGTAATGTGGCAGAGCATAAGAGTGGGGGAAGGTACTCTTCTGGCAGCATAGGCAGGGGAAGTGTCCTGGAGGCTTGTAGGTACCATGAGCTGCCTCGTAGGTAGAGGGAACATAGAGAGCAAAGGGGCTCAGGTAGGTGAGGGCTTGGCACCTTTAGAAAACTGAAAGAAGGACAGTATAGGAAGAAAGGCTAGAATGAAAGGGAGGAGGCTGAAGGAGAAAGGTAAGGGACCCAGGAAACGTGTTCACAGGAACTGTGAGGAGAGAATATGAAGGAGGAAGGAATGTCTCCTGTGCTGAGTGCTTCATTTCCTAAACCAAATTCACCATCTATCTCCACTTCCCAAACCTCCTCCTTTTCAAGACCTTGCTCAGTAGCAAGTATTAAACTATTAATAACATTAATTTAATATTCCATAACAAAAATAAAATAATGGGGTGCAAGGTAAGCTCAGTGGTAGAATTCTCACCTGCTATGCAGGAGACTCGGGTTCGATTCCTGGCTAGTACATTCCCCACCCCCCCAAAAAAAAAATCACCAAATGGTACTACAATAATGGATACTCTTATAGAAAAAGAATGAAATGTGAATCCCACCATAGAGCCTACAAAAAATAAAATAAAATAATGTGCCATTAACATAGACAACTTCATTTTTCTGTTTAGCTAGTAACAGAAGTCATCCTTCTCCTTAGATGATGGCTTATACATCAAAGTCCTCTTTTCTCCTTACAGGGACTGTATTGGGTAGGAAGGGCAAATGATATAATCTTGAACTTTGTAGGGGTTTTGAGGCTTGATGAAGTTGTGGACTTGGGCAAATCCAAGTGCAGAGAGTTTTTACTTGATAATGCCCCTTTTCTATAGTTATTCAACATCTTGACCTGTCTTCAGGAAAAAAGAGTTGGTGATGGACACATCTTATTGTGTTTTAGGAACAGAAAGCAATTTTAAAACTCATGTGTGCACTGATCCTATTTCATTAGGGAGGCATGCTGGAGAAAGCAAGGAAGCAAGCATTAAGAGGTAATGCTATTTCATTGTGAGGAATTGTCTGCTGGGAGATGCAGCACTCAGGCGACATTCTGTATTCAGTGTGGAGCCTAGCTCAGGGAAGTGGCTGGGCTGTAAGGGGATGGACAAACACCCCATAAAATATGTCCTTGAATATTTTGGATGAGCATTTTTTTTCTTCAGCCCCTTCTCTTTTTTATATTTCCATTATGGGATGCCTGCCTTACTTTGCCCACTGATGTCATAATTCACATCTTAATTGGCTCTTCTTGACTGCAAGAGGCTTTTCTATGGCCTCCGCCCCAGGATTCTGAAACCCTGGGACTTTGGGACCCCAGATCACTCTTGACCTTGGTTTCTTTGGCTTTGGTGCTACTCTCTTTTGATCAGCACCCACCAGGAGATGCCCCCAGGCCAACCTCACCATATCTGCACTATGCCCCTGCCTCCAGCCACCCCTGGGGTTCTGTGTGAGTGCAACAATGTCTTTCATTATTCACTAGAAAACACTGCATTTGGAAGAAGATCCTTGATAATAGGGACTATTTCTGATATAGAAGAGATGTTTAGTAAACACAGAGGACCATGTCTGTGGTCACAAATGGGCTGAAGAATCTAAGGTTGTTCATGCTCTGATGTGGCCGAATGAGGGATGGCCTGACCACCCCTGAATCTGTCCTGAGTCCTGCAGAGGCTTGCCCCAGGCCTCTACTGCTTTCTTGGCCCTGGGTAGCCTGTATCATTCCAGCATTAAGTGGTCACTAGGCGGCCAGGACTTTTTGTGGGTAGATATCACTGAGGGAGCATTTATCTGAAAGAGAGCTTCCTCCTACCAGCTAGTTGGATCTACTTCTGACTATCAGAGCATTTTGCTTTTATTGGCTTATCAGCCCCTAGTTGAAATGAAAAATCTCCAGGTCAGGATAACAAACTAAGCTATTATCAGCTGACAATACTTGAATGTGTGACCTAGTTTCACTTCCAGTAAAGGACAGATTTCCAAATTGTTTTTCTCTGGTGTTTCAGGGACTGCAAAAAAAGAAAATTTGTTGATGTCCTAATAAATTTGGGAAATGTTAAAGAGTTTTCATTTCTGCAAGACTTCTCTCAGTCTTTAATACATCTCTAAACATGTTCACAAAAGAGCAACCTTCTCTCTGAGTAAGCTGGGCACATTGCCTCTGTGGGAAACACTGGGGAACTTGAGGGTGGAGGGCAGGGAGTTGTTCAGGAGACCAGGTTTGGGTCATTCCTACACTCATGAGCTGAGAGGCACTGGATAAGCCTGGACTGTTTCGAGCCCCCATTTCTTATCCAAAAAATGTTAATAATCTCCACCAGCATCCAAAGAGATAACATGAAAGCTCTTTATGAAATGAGAAAACTCCAAATAGGTGATATTATAATCTTATGTAGCAAGTCACATCAGTGTTGTGTATTCATCCATTACCCAAAATGTTGCTGAGCACCAGCTGTGAAAGTTCTGGGCTCTGGTAAGAGAGAGCCCATGTAGTGCTAAACAATAGTCATGCAAAGATCTTATTGCAAACTCTGAAAATATCAACATTAGGAATCGATATTTCCATGTCTCAAGCCCATACAAACTAAGCATTCGAATGGTTCTGGGGACCCAACAATGCTGTATGGGTGTACCAGGAGCTAGAACTCCTGACTGTTCCATGGCTACCCTTTCTCTTCCTGCTCCTCTGGTTTGGATGGTGACCCCTACACGTGCTGCCCTTACCCAGGGTCGTGAGCAGTGTTTAAGTTTCTGCACATCTGGAGATGGGGCCCAGAAGGGAGACAGGGAGGGTTGAAGGTGCACTGTGCTGGCTGTAAAGCTGGGTCTTTCCTGGTCATGGGACCTGCCACCTGGCAATAGCTATTGGCAGCCAATGGCCACACTCAGAGCCCTCCAGGAATGGTAGGCAGAAGACCTGCCTCCAATCAACCCCTGGCTCCTGACACTGATGAGCTTGCTGAAACCTGGTAGCACACTCATGCAATTTGAGTTCTTGTAACCCACCTGTGGTTTCTTCACTCCATTAACTTGGGTAGATAATAGAGAGGCGATAGTGTCATAAATGAAGCCCACCAATGAGGGAGATCTCAGGAAAATGGAGGACAAACTACACAGCTGCCACATTTTCCTGGGATAAAAACTGTTTGAACCCAACTAGCTTAACCTACTTGGTATCTGCTTCCTGGCAGTGGAGAATTCCCATTTCCTAAATGTTGCAGAAATGCTTTCTGCATTACACTCCTCTGTCTCACTTCCCTGAGTGCTCACTTCCAAAGTCAAGTCTCTGGTATGTGGTACCTTGGTCACATACCTGCTCCTTAGCAGCAAGGGAGTTGGGGTGTGAGTCACCTGAGCTCTGCTTTGGGAATGTGGTAGGTACTAAGGGAGAGAGACAATAAATAGTTGGATTATCCTTCATTTCAGAGATAACAATTATTTGATAACTACTGATTTAATATATGCATACTTTATTTATGATTTTTAAATCTATGTACCAAATAAAATGGCATTGGAGGTTTGTTTTCATGGGCTCTCTTCTCTAGTTTCAGGATCAGTGACCAGCTGCTGCCTTGGGTTATACTTGGGTTTATTTTGTTGTTGTCATTATTGTTCTTAAAATCTAGAGTCTTGATTCATTTATTTCCAATCTTTCTCACTTCTTATAATGCTTTTAAGGCTACAGATATTCTCCTGAGAGCCTCTTTGACCACATCTCTAAGTTTTGTTATGTAGTACTATTCTCATTCTTCTATTTAGTTTAACATTTCAGGGTTGACATTTTTGTACCTTAAGAGTTATTGACAGATATGTTATTTTCTTTATTTTTCAGTGTGAATGGAATTTTTGATATATTCTTTTGCAGACAGGATCAAACTTTGCTGCATTGTGGATAATGATTGTAGCCATGTGATTTCTGCTTTAGGAAATTGTCTGACTTTCTTTGAGGGCTTTCTGCATTACACTATGATCTATTTTTATGATTGTGGTTTCTGAAAAATAATGTATACTGCTACTTATATGGAACAAAATGATATATTATACTAATATATAAATATATTGACATACATTATAAATTTTATGTATACATATAAACACACATATCTGTATACTCATATGTTATATAGGGCTGCCCATGTAATATAGAGAGTATATATATATAAGAGATTTAGAAGCTAATATCT
Organism: Myrmecophaga tridactyla; assembly: GCA_004026745.1. NCBI lineage: Eukaryota > Metazoa > Chordata > Mammalia > Pilosa > Myrmecophagidae > Myrmecophaga > Myrmecophaga tridactyla. Next base: position 4,810 of record PVIY010033309.1, on the reverse strand, counting down.
ATTGATTTTGTGATGAACTGACCATGGGATAAGAGCAGGGACAATTTACAGACAGTCCTCAGGCTCTGGCTTGTGCGGTAGAACTGATGGGTATTCCACAGAGAAAGGGCACTGAGGAAAGCCATGAGTTCAGCTGACCAGGTTGAGTTTGTGGTAACAGAGGTGGAGTAGGAGGACAGGCCATCTGGTTTGCAGTCCCTGGTGAGGTCAGTGCCAAGTGTTTAAAAGGACCAGTCACTGGCTTGTAGATGGTGACTGACCGGGATTGGCTGGGGTGAAGTACTGAGGGGAAGAAATGAAGGGCATACTGGCCTCTTGGGTAGCTCAGACATTAAGGCGGGTGAGAACAAAGGAAGCTGAGAAACAGCCATGGGTGATAGGAGATGCGGGAAGACAGCTTGGGGAAAATGTTGTCACAGAAACTGTGTAACCGATATTTTAAAAAGAAAGGAATAGTTCACCCAGTCAAACACTGCTGAGTCAACTGCATGTTTTGCACTTTTTTTTTAAATGTCATTTTATTGAATTTCTACAGATGGATATTGTTGAATTCTGCTTCTTTTCTATAGTGATGATTTTTTTGCTATAATTGAAAACATCTTTTCCATAAAACAAAGAGGATTTTTGAGAGAGCCCTCTGGGGACAACTTGCATTAAATTTAACAGCTAAAGTGGGTACTAGAAATTTAAAGTTATGTTAATAAACGTTGGCATGGTTGGAGGGCTTAAGGGTGGCAACATCTACAGCAGACTTTGAGAACTAGCTTTCCACTCACTTAAGCTCATTACTCATCTTGTACCTTTAAAAGGGATTTGTCCTCATGCCTGTGTAGCACTACTCATGTGTGTGAAATTCAAGACAGAAGCCCTGGGGTGGGGGCAGTCACCAGTTAACTGAGATGAAGTGATGGTAGGAGCTCCATTTAAAGTCTTATTTAGCATTTTTAATTAGCTTCACCTTGGGTGGCAAATGTAGTTTGCCTAATTCACAAGAGGGTTTATGGTAGAAAAAAAGACAGCCAAGGAAAAAGCATCAGCAAAGTGATTATTTTTTTTTAGAAATGCAAAAACAGCAGGTGGAAGGAACTGAAGAAAGGAGATAGCAGAATGTTACAGTTTAAAAGGTGTTTGGAGAGCCCCGCTGGCTTACTTCCTCATTGCATGGTAGAGAAAACCAAAGGGTCAAAGAGATGTTACTGAGCTGAGGTTACTCAGGGTCCTTGAGGAGAGCCTGGGCTGGGACTTAGGCTTGCCACGATCTAGCCCAGAGTCAGGGTTCCTTGCTTAGATGGCCCCTTCCTCCATCCCCAGCCCTATGCCAAATAGTTGCACTACCAGTGATTGGACCTATTCTCTCACTTGAGAATGTTTCCCTCTAGTTTGACCCTTTGCTAAATCCTCTGTGCTCACCAGGTACCTTGTGATGACCTTGACCTCAGAATTCTCCCCTCTCTATTCCTTTGAGACGAGGGGCCATGACCAGCTCTTGCACAGCATCTAGTCTTTCTGCAATGCCCACAGATCTGCCTGGGCACATTTGGGTGGGCTTCCAGCTTCCACTCTAACCCTGTACTGCATGTCATTGGGTGACTCCATGAGGCTCTGCCATCTGGCTTGAACCTCTGATTTATGACATACCACATTCTTCTCCCTTGGTCTGTACCTACTGCCCTGGCTGATTGTGTCCTGACATCTCCACAGGAGTACTCTACTCTCCTCCTTGTCCCTGTGCTGTTTTCCTGTATTACTCTCACCTTCTCCTCTTTTATGCCAATTACTGCCAGTTTTGATTTATTTTCCCTCTCCTCCATAAAGTCTTTCTTGTCTACTCCCTTTCCACGTTATTTGCCCACCTGTGAGCACCTGGAGGGTTTACTGTCCATGATGGTCAAGACTGTTAATCACCAAATATTTGCTCTTCTCCTCCAGGACAAATACCAAGATTTTACTAACCCTCCCTCTTAATGTTGGTTGTGTTTCTGTGTTGCTTTGGGCAGCAAAATGACAGTGGAAGTTACCTTTGTCACAGGTGGAAACCTTAAGGCACAATCTATGGCTTACCAGTTTTGTTTTTCCTCTGCTGTGGCATGTGGAAATGCTCCAGATAGTGACCCCACCAGCGTGGGTCCTGGAGTAAGGCCAGCACAAAGTATAGAGCCTAAGGTGGGCATGTAGTGTAGGCCAGAAATAAACTCTGCTGCCACTAATATTTGGGGGATTTTTGTTAATGCAGCATAACCTAGCCCGTAGCAACCAATACAGATTCTAGCATGTGGCATGGAGAAGACTTGTGCAATTTAAAAGGGATATGACCCTAAGACCTTTATGAATCTACATACTTGCAAGTATGGTAACGTCTGTACTAGTGGCTTTCTCACAAATCTCATTTCCGTTTAGGCTTATGTATTTCCCTGGTGTCTCAATTATGTCCTCACATTACAGTTTAAATGCCTTTACCTTCAAAGAGGTTTATTTCTCCCTTAGTCCTTGATGACCTTTCTGAAGCATTTGTTCATGGTTTCATAAGTATTTTCCTTTGGCTTTCCTTCTGTCAACTGAGAAATAACAGACTAAGCTGTAAGGCAACCAAAATAATTTGGGGTCCTAAAATTGCAATTTGGGGATCAAAGATTCAGGTAGGAACCCAAATCATGTTCCAACTAGGCACTTCCAGGCAAGGGTTTTTAAAGGGAAGGAAGATTAGACAAGTCGTTTGTATTTGGTGGCTATTTGGGGTATTCCAAATGTCCTTCAGGTTATATAGTGAACTGAGTTCTTTATTTTGTGGTTTGCTTTATGGTTTCTGGGTGTCTTTGGGGTTTTGAGGACCATTGTTGCTTAAAACTTTGCATACTTTGGCAGTTTGTTATCACAAATATTGGGCTGGTATTTGCCTGAGTTACCTCCAGAATGACCTCCCAACTCCATTTTAAATCTTTTAGCCATAATAATTCTTCTTTGTTTTATTTCTTTTTACTTTTCCTTCCATCCTTTCTACCTTCCTTCCTGCCTGCCAGCCCACCTTCCTGCCTTCCTATCTTTTTGACATCCCTTCATGTTAGAAAATAAATTTGCTTTGCTGCTAATGTCTTCTCATTCCAGATCCCAAGTGAAGAAGCAACCTCCATGGGGGGCTCGCCCATCCAGGTAAGGTGCAATTGCTTTCAAAGCTGCTCCTTAGCTTGAATGTGGCATATATAATTTGCACTCACTCTCCATTTGTCAAAGTCCCATGGAGGTTCCCTTATGGTGGTGGGGCAGGATGCGTACTCCTCCCGCAGAGGGTGGGAAAGCAGGCCCTGCTGAAGGGTCTCCATTCTCTCTCAGATCCCAGCTGGAGAAGAGAACTCTTGAAAAGGTATAGAGGAGGAGTGAGGAGAAGTGGGAGGGAAAGCACAAAGGGGTCGTGGGCTGCCATTAGGAGAGAAGAGAGTTCACAGTGGTGAGGCATCTTCCTGGAAGCAGAAAGCAGCTGGATTGGGCCTTGGTGGGAGAAGATGGTGTGTGTGCCCTGGTGCTGAGCGAAGGGGGCCTGTGAGCAGTGGGGGGCTGAGGGTTGGCTCTCCACATAAATGTCACCTGCTGCAGAATATGCCTGAGGGTGGCCTTAGTGCATTAGTCTTGGAAAAATCTTTCCATACATTAAGTGTGATGACTTAACTGAATAGGAGCTGTAAATAATTGATTTCTCCCCCAGGCTATAATTTCCACAGGAACCCTTCCATTTTCTTATTAATGTGTCGATTAGATGGGAAAGAACTGAATAAAGCTGCTGACTTATCAGGGACACCTCCAACTACTGCTCAGTAAGAACTAGGTACCTTCGTGACCCGATTCACCTGCTTGCCATGGGCTACGGATCAGACCCACAATTAAACAGCAAACCCTCACTCATGACAAAAACATAAGGATTTAGTGCTACATGCTATCGGTAGGGGGTGGGGATGGGGTGGACAGATGCCCTGAAAAGCTTAGGAGGGAAGCCCCTCCAAGAAGGTGACTAGATTCAGGTTCTGAAGAACAAGAAATAAAAGGAGAGAGGAAAAGAGGGCTGTCCATGTTGGGGGAGCACTCCAGGCACATGCCAGGGGGAAGGGCTGGCAGACTGAGGGGTTTGTGCAGAGCATGGGCTGGGATATGGGGTGGGGAAGTTAGGTCTTGAAGGCCTTCCCTCCCTGGCCGCAGGCACTCATTTGTCCTGAGTTTTCTGGGAGATGTTGGGGTAGTTAAGGGAAGGGACTCAAGTGGAGACAGGTTCTAGTTCCGAGTTCACAAATGTCCTTTGAAGGGCCAAATGGTAAATATTTTGGGGTGTGTAGCCATGTGGTTCCTGTCAGGTGTAATGACACTCAGCTCTGCTGCTGTAGCTCCAAAGTAGCCACAGGCAATGCAGAATGAGTGTGAGCTGCCTGGTGCCAAAAATACTCTATTTACAAAAATGGGCAGCTGGCTGATTTATCATGGAAGCCCTCTTGTAGGTACATGAATGAGGCAGAGGCACATTGAGGGGCTGGAAGGGGTAGAAGCTAGGGTGGGAGACCAGCCCAGGGTGGGAGGTGGTGGTCTGGGGTGGTGGGGATGACAGGGCTTGACTCACACAGAGGGATGGATCCTCTGATGTGGGCCTGCAGGCCTGTCTACTATGCATGGCCAGTCCACTGCCACCCTTGCTGTGATAGAAAGGCCACCTGGAGCCAACTCTGCACTGCTAGCTTCATGCATGCCCCTTGTCTAGGAACACATCACTGGCAAAATAGCTCCAAGTGTGGTGTCCCAAAACTTCAGGGTGAGGTCTGATGTCCCTAGCTCT
>PVIY010033308.1:0-28210 GCA_004026745.1 Myrmecophaga tridactyla | reverse complement strand
TTGGGATCCCCTGAGCCTAGTGTGAAAATAAGTTAAAGATTTACATTATTGACTTTAGTTAGAAGGATAGTGGCAACAAGTTAACCACAGAAAATGTTTCTGAAAAAGAGAATGGAATGGTATCTTTGATGGGGGTTCTAAAGTCAACAGATACTCTGGAAAATCAGAGTAAAAATTATTCCAGAAAATCCTTTGAGTGAATCTCCCCCAAAATATAGGATACATGGTTTTGTATATAATTCACCACATCTCAGAAAGTATAATGTAACTTAGTATTATTTCCACAAGGGTATAGAATAGAGCTCTTTCTTCCAGTGAGTATCATGTAAAATAGTTGCCTTTTTAGGGATCATCTGCAAGAAAAAGATAGTTTTAGATTTTTATTTCCTTCTTTTTTCTATTAAGTGCATATAGTTGAATTAAATGTGCATTTGATGCAACACCACTGAACAGAGCACTGTAAAAACAGTGAATTAATTCTACAAAGAAAAACTGTTGGCAAGATGTGGTCAGAAAAGCCTAAGAGTCTATCAATCCATAAATGATCACAATATATTAATGAATGCCCAGTCTCTATAACAATTGGAAACTTTCTCCAAAATTTCCCCCAAGTAACTGATCAGCTTGCAACTACTTTTCTACAATATATATATATATGTATATACCTTCATTCCTCTGTATAGGATTACTTTTTTTGAAAAAAAGAACGTTTTTTTTTCAAAAGTTTATCTCTAAAATAAGAACAAAATCTAAATTCTGGAAAAATATTTTCTGATATTTGGATACAAGCGGATATATTCTACAAGTTATTTTAAATGGTCTGTATATTTAAAAATCATAAACAAATCCAGTTAAAGCAAAAACACTACAAAATTGCAGATGCTCTCCTCTCTCCACCCCCACACAAAAAATTAATTCTAGCTTTAAGAAGAACAAGTCTGTTTAATTACCATATGACCCTGCAATAGTACTCCTGGGCATTTTTCCCAGGGAAATGAAACTTATGATCACACAAAAACCTGTAAATGAATATTTATAGCAGCTTTATTCATAGTAGTCCAAAACTGCAAACAACTCTGATGGCCCAACTGGTAATAAACAAACTGTAGGGCTATCATTCTCTGGAATACTACTGAGCAATAAAAAGGAACCAACAACTGATACATGCAACAATTTGAATAAATGCCAGAGAATTATGCTGAGTGAAAAAACCAATCCCAAAAGGTTACATCTGGTAAGATTTCATTTATATAATATTCTTGAAATGACAAAATGGCAGAAATGGAGAACAGGGCAGTGGTGACTACGATTAAGGAGAGGGTAGGGATGGGAGAGAAGTGAGTGTGAGGAAACACAAAGGATCCCTGTGGTCATGGAAATGTTTGGTAATCTGACTATATATATATATATATATATATTTTTTTTGGAGTTACCTTTTTTATGAATTTTTTAAAAAAAATTACAAGAGAAACACATTCTTAACATATGCTCATTCCGTTTTACATATATAATTAGTAATTCACAATATCATCATATAGTTGCATATTCATCATCATGATCATTTCTTAGAACATTTGCATCAATTCAGAAAAAGAAATAAAAAGACAACAGAAAAATAAAACGAAAGCAGAGAAAAAAAAATTATGCATACCATACCCCTTACCCCTCTCTTTCATTGATCACTAGTATTTCGAACTAAATTTAACATTTGTTCCCCTATTATCTATTTTTATTCCATATGTTCTACTCGTCTGTTGACAAGGTAGATAAAAGGAGCATCAGACACAAGGTTTTCACAATAACACAGTCACATTGTGAAAGCTATATCATTATACAATCATCATCAAGAAACATGGCTACTGGAACACAGCTCTACATTTTCAGGCCCTGATGTGTTTGGAAGAACACTAGACCCTACTAGCCTCTTCTGAAGCCACCCAAACCACTCTGGAACATTATTTCCAGATTCATTTTACATGAGAGAGAAGTTGAGTGTCTATTTCCTTAAGCCCCATAGCTGGGTCTCTGTTACCAGTAGTCAAAACCAGTCCTAACAGATAAAGTCATTTAAGACAAATAGGCTAAGTCAGAGAAGACTTGCCATAACATAAGCAGTTGGAGGTGAGACCTTGGTAAGAAAGATCAAAGAGATGGAGGAGAGCATTTGTTTTAGAGGGACCAGGATGTGTGAAGAAGGCCTTGGGCAGAGAAAAGGTGTGCCACCTTCAGGGACTGACGCAAGCCGTAGTAGCGGGAACCTGGAGTGCAGCTGCTCAGAAAGGTGGGATGAGGTGGGAGGAGAGAGACTGTTGGTAAGAGATGAAGCCACAGGAAAGCAGGGAACCAAGTCACAGAGAAGACCTTTATGTGCTAAGGGGCTTGGCTCTATTTAATGTCCCCAGGAGGTTATCAAAGGGTTTCCAGCAGGTATCATGACTATATTGATGTCAATATTTGGGTTGTGAAATTGTACTTTATATTGCAAAATGCTACCACAGGGGGAAACTGGGTAAAGGGTATATTAGTTCTGCATATTTCTTAAAACTGCATGCGCATCTATAATTATATCAAGATTAAAACGGTTAACAAATATTGTAGCTTAATATATTTACTCTGCTCTACCTAGAATTCAGTATAGCTCTTGGATTCTTTGTAAAAACTATAGGAGCAGATGAAGTACAAGCTAGACCACTCACAAAATAACAACCAATAGTGCTCCGTAAGCATCATCAGCACCTGCCTATCTCCTCTGTCCCCTCCCTAAGGGAACTCTCAGGTCAGACATATTCCCTCGAGGCGCCCATACCACAGAGGTAGGAGGCCTACCTGCCATGAAGGAATGCTCCCATTTTCCTATAGCCAAAGACCACAGCATGGAATTTCCATGGTGAGGCAACCCATCATTCCTCAATCTACTCAAATGTAGGAACTCTGTGAAAGAAGTGAATTTCAACATTTACATAAATCAAATGTTCGAGCACATTAACAAATACTCTGCCAGGTAAAGCAACTTTTTCCTGTACAAAGTTGAATTGCGCTAATAAGAGTTCTGTTCAAGGAGAATGTTCTATTTCAGAAGGGTTAATATACAGTTTTAAAATATACATACAGATAGCTTTAAGTTTTTTTATTTTTCTGTCCTAAATATAACAGAGTCACATTAGAAAGTGATTTTAAAACTATTTTAATATTAGAATAGTCAGAAGAATAGATAGTCAGAAGAATTACTATGATGGAGAAAGTTTTATTTGAACCCTCTTCTTCAGGCACGTTCATTCAATCCAATAAAGACATGTCAGGAGAAAAAACTCAACATATAAAATTGATTTTATTTTTTCCTATACTTTGATTAAAACTCAAAATGTTTGGTGACACTCTACAGTAATTCAATCATTTTCAGTAAAATTGGTGATTCAACACCAGCACAGCCTTCTTCTGCATAACAACTGAGGCTTTTTATTGGAAAAATATTATAGGGTGTAAACGTATTTCCCAAAACCACTTGAGCAGTTGATTTTTCCATGTTCTTTCAATCTAGGCTAAAACAGACCGCAGGAAATTTCAAAGACCGATGAGTGAATCTAAAAAAAAAAAAAAAAAATCCATTTAGTTATCATGACCATTGTCAACATCAATCCCTAATATCTTAGACTTCACTGACTGTACCTAACTTTGTTATGCTGCTTTATGCTTGGGAGAAGACAAATCACTAATCAATTTGCACACTAATTAAAAATGCTACCTTTAGGAGGCCTTTTAATAACTCACTAATAGGGGTGAAGTGTTTTCTTTAACTGCTTACCTTAAAACATTTTAGATTACACGTTATACAGGATGCACAGAACACTCGCAAACACTCAGTGCGCCATCCAAACTATCGAACTGCCCCCCGCCCCACAAAGTGCTGGTACTATTCTGCAATTGGTTGAGGTCACACAGAAAATAGAATTATATGCTAATTTGTTCCTATATTAAGGTATCATAGAAGGTCAGACAAAACGCAGTCAAATGAATTCTGGAAAAAAATTAAGTAGATCGGTATGTACCGTATCAAAGTAAACTGTTTATCTTAACAGATACAAATACAAGAAAGATTTTAAAAAGGGAAGCATTTTCTTCTTTTTGAAAACAAATGTTTTAACCAATCCCAGGCAGTAACTTACATGACTTTAAAATATTTTATATAAATTGTATTTCCCTACAGAAAAACAGGGGCAAGGTATTTTTTTCCCCAAAGGGAAAAAAGAAATGGGAAAGGCATAGTTGCTAAGAAAAAAACAAACATTTTTTTAAAAAGTTTACTTTACATGCATATTTATTAAATTTAAATACATAAATAGTCTACACACATACTGCAAAACGAACATAGATTTAAATTCAATGATAAGATCAGGAGACACCTACTATAAGAGGTTTGTTATTTTACCCCAAAGTATACTGAATATCAGTATATATGTTTTTCTTAGCACCGATTTGTCTGAAGAAAATATACTTTATTTTAAAAACTATATTCTTCTTTTCCCTTGGAAGACATAACCAATTCTATGGATATTGTACCAATTTAAAAACTATAAACCAAATGAATAGTTGAAGAATTTGGGCCATGGTTTCATTAATGATGGTGGTATTTTTAGATTCCTAAATTCCAAAGGTTCTTTTATAGGAAAAAGGAAAGAACTAGAGAGGGGTAACAGAAATGAAATCTTCAGTATATGAAATCCTTTTGGTTCGGTATTTTATAAAGTACCCAGTTTATTGCAGGACACAACTAAGAGGAACAACAGAGATCAACTGAGTCACACCCTTAGGCAAATTCCTGGGAGAAAATAAAACAATAACTGCGTGCTTTAGAGTCTACCCTTTTTTTCCATTAAAATTTATGCTTATATTTCCCACTTTATTTCAACATTTCCAATGCCATGCTATGAGAGAACTACCATTTACAAAAAGCCATGTGAATTTTCTTTAAATCATAATCCATTTTTTATTTCTAAAAGGATTTTATTTATTGCTTTTAATAAGTTTTATTACTATCATTTTCTATACATTTGAATTAGGACTCCATGAACTATAAGTTGGACATCTTGTTCAAATACTTGGTTTACTGCTTCATGTTTTCAGTGTTGTTTACCCTGTTTTCTTTATCAAGTCAGAGATAGAGATAATTACTAAGGCAAATCTTCAGGCTCCTTAATGGACTATAAACATAAATGTATATGCTTGTCCACTATCCTTCCTGAATGAAGGACCTTATGCGGTTGGGATCCTGACCCATAAAAAGCTGAAACTTAACATAGGAAGGGGGAAAAATCTGATAAAAATAGAAAATATTAACTGATGCCTAAGAGATTAATCTTCATTGTCACTAAAAAGCAATCTGATATCCAGAGACTCAGAATTACTCTACTATAAAATGTGGCACATTATATAGCCATTTGATATATCTTGATAATTACGTCATCTACAAATGACTGTGTATATAGTTATATTTTAATATCAGAGCCAGAGGTTCCAATGTAAAATATGCTGAAATTGTAAAAAATTAAGTCAGTAAAGATAACATCAGCAAATCAATAACTATTCTACGATGAAAACTAAGATTCAAAATATGCTTTAAAAAAATTACTAAAGGGAAGGGCAAAATAACTGGATCCTGATTATCACAATCAGAACTCGAGCATTTCTGATAGTTTGCTTATAAAACTCCATATTTCTACTAGCTAGCTGAAAGAATGAAAAGCTTCTTGCAACCAGAGAAAAAGAAAGTCTTTACCATGCGCCTTGAAAAAGCTCATTTTCACATTACTCAGGCTTCATTATGCTAAATCAATATTCGTTTAGTCACTGGGGTTATTGACATATTTTAAAATAAAAGTATACCCTTCAGCTACTGCACTCATTACAGGTAATTTGTCTTGTCAGAGAGCAGGGAATATTATCCTAGTCTTTCAGGGGCTGACAGCCCATGGAAATACCTCCCCATGGTTACAACTGTAAATAATTTTAAGGTAAAATATTGAAAAATCAATGACTGTTTCCTGCAATCTGTCACAAACAAATCAATCATAATCTGTACTGCCAGAGAGTATGATTTGAAGGAGATGGGAGCAGATGTAATTCTTGGCTGGAATCTCTCATTTCAAAATCACTTCACATAATGGTGTCATCATTTAAACACTTAACAGTCAGTGCAACTGCCACTGTAACATCTAGTTGGACAAAACCACAAGGAGGAGGAGGAGAAAATGCCATCACTATTATGTTAACAAACGTTTAATTTAAATGGTTGCTGTAATAGTAAATTTCAGCTGAAAACAGTCTTACCTGCCCCCTTTCACAGTTCTAAATTAATCAGTGCTGCTTTTCTATGTACTGATGCTTAAATAAATTAGCCCATAACTCAAAATTTTATTAAAAGTATGCCTATCTTTTACTTTAAATGTCTATAAAGAGACTAAAATTTTAGAATTAAAAAAAAATAAGACATTTAGATTGTAGAATATCCACAATTCTCTCTCTACACAACAAAGATTAAAAAAAAGTGTCATGGATGTGAAGATTATACTTGTAAAGTAAAATTAAAGGCCTCAGTCACCCAGATATCAAATTTTATACAGTCCTTCTATTAACAAATATTACATTTCAAATGTATAATATTATAGCAGATTTTAAGATGAGCAGAAAGACAGAGTCAATTCAAAAATACCCTTTCATTCCATATGGAAGCTGTACCAAAGATGAATATTTTAAAAGCTGGACTAATAACCCACTAAATACATGAAGTATAAAAGTTGATTGATCAAGACCATAACATTGAATTGTTCTGCAAATGTAAATTACTTTCCAAGTAATCACTTTGATAGCATCTTTTTTTTTTAAGACTTTATTTTAATGCTTTCTTGACTACATGAATAAAAAGAATCTGAGAATGGGACATTTCCCCTTTCTGTTGTGCTAACCAAAAAATATATTATTTAATTTAAAGACTAAAGAGCTTTTTCTTGAAGGTTTTTGTTTTATATACACCCCAGTTCTTTTAATGGAAGAAATTAGTTTTAGCTATCACATTTCTTACCAATTTCCTACTTATGCAATTAACAACATGATGCCTTTTATTGCTCTATTAAAATTTCCCTATAGATTAAGTTCAGGGAGTAGATATTTTTATTTTTTAGAAAAGCAGATGATTTTTCTTAAAAAGAAAAAAAACACACAAATATTTATTATTTATTTAATAAAAATTAAATTGCACAATTTAAGCCTATATAAACATTCTAAGACATCATAATTGGTCTTTTAAAATAGGGCTTTACTCTGTTTTTAATTTAACCTGCATTTTCAATGTGGCAACATAGCTTCAAAAAATACAAGCTTTTCTTATGGGTATAAATTAAACCCAATTTCTGTATTCCAAGAATATTAGATTAACACCAAAATTAGTTTTTTGAAAATAAAAAAGCATACTCGCAAACTATTAAAGATATCACCCAGAATAAAACAGAGTTCTCTATTCCATGTGAATCCCTGCAACAGCTGCAAAGTAAGAGTAAGCCAATCTCCAGCAAGAGGAAAAGGAAAGTATTACCCATGCCTAGGATTAAGAAGAAAATGGAAAGGGACCTAAAGCTCTGAACCAGGAAAACAACTCATGTGCCTGAGCTCCTTCCTGGCCTTTAGTATACCCGAGTACCCCAGACAGCGCCCAACCAGCTCCCTGGCTGAGCTCTAGAACTGCTTGTCAACTACCAAATCCTCCCCTAAGAGAATGGCTGTGGCTGGCCATAAATCACCCTGTAGAGAGAACACATCTCCCAAGTGCAGGGATAACAAAGAACTGGGAAGTAAATGAGGACAGTTAAGCAACGTGCTAAATGCATGCACATCTTAACTACAAACTAAAACGACATCTATTAGAAATGGGCAGGATAGCATCATAGATCTAATTCTTAAAAGGAAGCTTTTTAAAGGGTGCTGCCTAACTGATATTTCTTAGCTTCTCTTAATACTGCTCATAACCCTAGGAGAAGTAGGCTCAAAAGTTCAAGAGAGGAAAATCAGGTAGTTTTTCCTAAATCTAAAGAAATTGCTGTCTACTGGAGGAAGTTCTTATATGTAATAAAGGCTCAGGATTACAGAAGACAGTATTCTTTTAAAAGAGATAATATTACCTCCCTATCTTCAGAATCTTCTTCCAAAAGTCAGTACAGTAGTTCCATCATAGATTGTTGACTCTTTAAAAGAAAAACAGCAATAGTTAGCTTCATTTTTCGTACCACTTCCTTCCTTCATGGGATTACAATTTAATTACCAATACTTCAATTGATTTTATTCCTGGATGATACATTTCTCAAAAAGCATACTCTTTAGCTATTTCCACTAGAGAACATTTAGTACAACCTTCTCAATTAATCAATCATAACCCATTACTGCTGACAGGATATGTTTTCTTCATATTTCTAGAAGAGTGTGGGTAAACCCCACACACATGCCTATTATATATAAAAGTATTAGAGTTGTAATACATTAGAAAGCCTTTAATATATGTAAAATACAATAATTTCTGGCTCATGACAGATATAAAACTCAACTGATTGCCTATATTTAGCCATAGGAAGGGAAAAAAAAACCCCAGACCTGTTACTTTTTCAATTTACCCACTTAACATATGCTTAAAAAAAGAAAGAACGAACGAAAACTAAGCTTAAAAGTCCAAGAAAGAGGTATCAGATTGCTCACTGCTTAACATGTTCTTTATATTTGTGTCGTGTTTTTTAATTTGCTATAATGCTTCAGCTCTTGGTCATATCTGAAATTCCATTTCCACAGACCCCAATGAGCAATAGGAGAAAACAAGTGTGTCATTTAAAATCAATTAAATATTAATTCATACTATGATTTAAAAAAATAATTTTGATGTCTTTGAAATTACTCACAGAGAAGCATTAGTTCTATTGGAAGCTTACTAACTGTAGCAGCCTTCTGCAAAATTAGCTTCTTTTTACCCTTTTTGTCACATAACCATCTTTTTTCTAATTTAATAAAGCATTCTCTGTCACTAAGTCTAGTTCCTTACCCCGTCTACTAGACCACACAAATATTCTACAAAATCGTACCTTAGTGTTTTGATTCACCTATCTTCAATAAGTGAGAAATGACAAGTTTTAGGACACACCTGTATACTTTATGCCCTTAAAAGAGTTTGGTGCTCTTGATTGGAGCTGCTATTTCCATTAAATTTATTCTTAAAATAACTGGATAATTAAAATAATCAAAGGCTGTAATTTGGAATAAACAGACTATTTCCTTTAAAATAATAATTCTATCTCCATAAAAGATAATACCTAGTCTTAGTTTTTATGAAAAGCATTTCATTACCTAATGATGTCAGTAAAAATAAACCAGTGCAATTGTGAGATTCAAACAATTTTCTTTTATTGCATCCTTGTTTAATGTATTAGTAAAATTTTAATAACCAAATGTCTCATGTTACACTCTACGTGTGTTCTTAGCCCCTATTACCAATATAAATACTTTGGTAAAAACAACCCTGCTGCTATTTTTGGTTTACTCCACACACAAGCACACCATATGCAGACACTCCCTTACACATGAGGCTGGAGATGTGCAAGGACAAAATTTCAGACGAGAAACCCCATAGTTTAGAAGCAAATTTGGGTGAAAACATCCAAATGTATTGTAGAAACATCATACTTATCACCTACACAGAAAATGGAAATAATTCTGTTCAAGGAAACACAGAAGACTAGATAAATACTTTTGGGATATTAGATATGAATATCTAATCTAATTTTCTCCAAGGTATTATGGCAAATAAACAAATAAAAGCTGTTATCAAGGTGTGGAATATCATTAGCCTGAGAAAAGGCTAGAAAAATGGATTACATAAATGACAACTGCAGCAGAAAATTATATTCCATACTCTTGAACAAATGTTAAGTGCATCCTTACTAATAAGGACTTAAACTCAAATTATATTAGAATATACTGTTTTCAATTTTGAAGTGACTAAGCTAATTTGCCAAGCTTAACTGGTGCTTAGGTTAACTACAGCTATAAAAATACTTCAGATTTATACAGAAATAAGTCATCAGTATCATACTTCAGAGTAGGGTTGTGAAAGCAAACCGTGTCATTATTAAACAAGAAAAAATTCCTAGCTTTTACATGTTTAGAGTTGATTCAACTGCTATCTTTGAAAGAAAAACTATTCTCTATAAAGAGCCAACAAACCTACCAAAAAGATGTTAATAGTACAAGAATAAACACAATGTAGAAACTGAAAGGAAAAATATAAAGATATTGAGATACTACCACTGAAAATAAGCTGTGCTATCTCAGAGTTAAAATATAATTCCAAAATATGATACCGCCTTAATAATCTATTTTTAAAAGCACATTTAATACACTCAAGATTACATTATTTCATTTACGTCCACATTACCAACTAAAGAGCATTTAAAAATTTCCTATGATTTTTATAATGTAAAAATATATGAATAATTATTTGGTATTATTCATTAAAACAGATGATAGGTAATTAGTTCATGTTCCTATTACATCTCTTTTAACACAACATATCAAATTTCAAAATAACACATGGAAAACAGCAGAAAGATCCTGGTCTTAGCTGTTAAAAAATTTTTGAGGGGGGAATTGGGGGGTGTCTAAAGCAATTAGCTCAAAATTAATGCTTTTGTTCTAGCTTCAGCAAACAAATCTAAACAAGTTCTTCTTTGATTCTAGCTGACCACGTAAATCTAGTCGGTTAATTATCCTTGGAGTTAGTAATGAGTTGTGACTATACCTGGCTTCTTCAATAATATGCCTATTGCCACTTTCATTTTTTCTTTCTACAATGAGTTTTAATATCAAAGAAAAACCACACACTTTACATACACGGATAGACAGCTAATTTCCAGTAAAAAAACATAAGCTACAAAGAGAGGTGGGGAAATGTTAATACAATACTTACGTTAAAGCATATAAGGTGCTAGGTAAGCCAAGGATAATATAATCATCTGTATTGGTCCTGCTATTGTTTTTTGCATTCCGAGATTTGGAGCAAAGGGTAGTTATATTATCTGAGTGGTCACTCAGGTTATGATTCTGATCCTTAAACTACTAAAAGACTTAATGGACTATTCACTTGCTCATCAATTCAAATTTACAGAACAGTATTTTGGAAGAAATAAAACAGTTCTCTTCTATTTCGGGAAATAGAAACAAAGCATTCACAGAATAGCGAGGCGCTTGATAATATGAAAAACAAAATTGTTCTAGATCACTGAAACATTTTAGGAGACTTTTTTTCCTGGAAAAAAAAAGAAGTGGCATCAATGTCTCATATATTTACCTTTTTATTATATTCCTGTTTCTGTACATTATCATGCCTTTCTCTGTAGATTAATTCTGAATGCTAATAAATGTTTGCTTAGCAGTATACTGCTTATTTTATGCTTTTTTTTTTTTCTAAATTAGCAACCATCATTCCACTAAGGTAGCTCACAAGAAAGCCAACATAAAGCATTGTCAAAAAGCCACAAGTAATTTTAATACATGCCAGGACACTTAATATTAAACTACATTTCTCACTAAAACTTCCGTTGCCAATGTGCTCACAAAATCTGGAAGCTCAGAGACAGGTTTCAAGTGTAATTAAATTATCCAAAACCAAAATTGTACAAAAATATGCTGCCCTTCTTATGTCACCATTTTATAGACAACATTTTCTCAGGATCTTAATTAAGATAACGATGCACACCTGTGTCAACATTCTCTGGCAGGACAGCCTTATCAATCATAATCCTTTAAGTACACTCCAAAACAGCAAAGCAATATGACAGAAGCAATCTGTTGCCCTTCCTGGTGCTGGTGTTGTCTCTCTCTCACAAGAATGATGACATCTTTAAAATACAGCAGATCTACTTTTATGAGTCTTTAAAATTTTAACTGTAAACAGCTATTACACTAAATAAACAGGAATAACCTCTTGCACTTGAATTAAACGATGACAACTGTACAGCCCAAACGTCAAGAGCTACCTCTGTAAGCCAGCTCTTAGTAATACAAACCTGGATCTGGTGTTACAGCTTTAAATTTTAAGAGTTATACATAAATGGATCCACGCAGACATGACAAACCAATAAACCCGTAGAAAGCTTTAAGTTAGAAAATTTTAAAGTCCTACGTATAAAACAATCAGAGCAAACTTATCCCTAGTGTCAGCTAAAACGGTCAGAAATGCACTATTTAGCAAGGGAAGAAAAGTCCTCTTGGTAAACTGGGACAAGAGGCAGGGGCCAGCCCCACTTCTGATGGGGGAGACCTTCAGTAATAAGAGACCAGTAAAAGTACTGTAAAAAAGGGAACAGTTTCCTAAACGGAAAAGCACTGAAAGAGGAAAAATGGGGGAGAGGGAATTGTATCTTCACCACCATCAAGAATAAAAGTTCAAACCTCGTGTTTACCAGCAAGAAAGTGAAAACTTTCATATAAACACCGAGAAAATGTGCAGGATTCAATGTGAATCCTGTCTGCTACTAATGACCAGCCCTTTCCCTCCACATATTAACATTAATCTATCTCCGATGCCGGGTGGCCGTAGCCAGCAGAGCAGCAGAGCCGTCAGTGTGCAAATAACGCAGAAAATAGAGACATCCTTAAGAAATGAGTCTTAAACTTGACATAGAGCAGAGGTGACAACCACGGCAACAGAACCATAAATTCTAAATGCTTCAATATCTTGCAGGATTCCCTTTAGTCCTTGACACCAGAAAGAGAGCGAAAGAGAAAGAAAAGAAATTGCCGTGCGGCCCAGAGTGGCAGGATGATGTAATGAGGATGTCTGTGCGACAGATTCAGATTCTTGGTGGCACAAACCTTCACGGCTCCATTTCAGAAATCAGCCACCTGGACGAGGGCCGAGAGGGTGAAGCGGCCGCGCGTGGATGGTGGCGACACGCCCACGCGCGCCCGTCCGGGGACTGGGGCACCGGGAGGCCCGGCGGGCACTCGCGCGGCCCACTCCCACCGGACGCCCCGACGCGCGCGGGGCACAGGCGCGTCCATCCGATCCGCGCGGGGGCGCGGCACGGCTCGAGGGGCGGGAAGACCGGCCGCGAAGGGGCGGGTACGAGGCGGGCTGAGGAACCCGGGCCGGGCGGGGACGGCGAATCGCTGGGTTCGCGGCTCACCTCTCTTCTCCGCGGCGCCGGCGTGTGGGCCGCGGACGCTCCCTCGTGGCCAGCGCTAGCCCCCGGCGGGCGGCGCGCGCGGGCCGTTACAGACCGTTAGCGCGAGGGGCTGCGGCCACCGGGCGGCAGCGGGCGGAGCCGGGGGCGGGCGCTAAGGAGCCGCCGGACCGCGAGAGGCGAGAGTGAAAGCAGCAGGGCGATGACGACCCCGAACGCGCTCCGCCCGTCCTGCCGGGGGCGCTCCCCGCAACGACGCGGGCCTGCATCGAGCCCGGGGGGAAGCAGCCCCTTCGCCGCCAGAGACGCTGCCACTGGCCCGCTGTGGGATTCCTAGTGCTCGGGCCGTTCCGGCAGTTCAGCCTAGCCCCAGTCTCGGCCTGCTCGCAGCCGCCTGGGCCCCGCAGTCTTTGCTACAGCAGCCCGACCAGCTTCCCGTCTCCATGACAATAGCGCGGCTGGCGCCCCGCCCCTCCCTTTCGGCTCCGTGATTCCCTGGGAAGAGGGATCACGTCGTGGGGGGCGGAGCCAACAGGGGCCAACGTCCAATCAGAGGTAAAGGTAGCGTAAGTGAAAGAGAGGGGCGGACCGAGAGGTTCTCGGAGAATGTAGTCTAGATGGATCAGTCCGCTTGAAGGGCGGAGCCCGGAGGAGCTGGGCCGAGGGGAGGAGTCCCCGCGCGTGCGTGAAGGCGCGCCCCCCAACGTGTGGATAAATGAGATGGGTGGGTTAGTGTGTGCGTGTGTGCCGAGGTTGGAGCCCAAGATCTAAAGTGAATCTCGCTCGTCCAAGCCATTGCGAGAAACACTGAGTTCAGTCATGCTTCGCCTTGCCCGTGGCCCCATTATAAAAGGTCATAAAGTTCTTGATATACTGAGCTCCTGCTGGGTGCCCAACATTGTGCCAGCCCCTCTCCCGGTTCACCAGCGCCCCTGTCTGTCCCAAAGTTCGAGGTCGTCGGTGGCTTGTGGAAGCCGAGGGTGGGAAGGGGGCTGGTGAGACGGGCAGAAGGCCTGTTTTGTATTCTAACTGTGTGGCTGTCGCGGGCAAGGGCTCTGCCTGTAATTCAGTTGTGGGTGTTTACCTCGCCAGCGCCTAGCTGAACAAACAGTGGTTGCGTTGGGCAGTGCTCTGCGGAGTGTTTGCAGTGGCGCGTGGGCGGTATGAGAGAGTGCTTGCGAAGGGGAAGAAGACTTAAACAAAAGGGGAGGGTCCTGTACCCTACCCTACCCGTCCCCCCAACCTCCCGCAACCGGTCTGGCGGGGCAAGCTATCAAAGGAAAGCCCCGAAAAAGACTGCGAGGCATGGTGCTGGTAGTACGAATTCCGAAGACCTAATCGGTGTAGCTGCTTCTTCGTCAGGCAGCTCTTACCCACTATTTCTCCTCTAAAGACAGGCCACTTCCATAGTCCCGGGCCCTGGTGTCTCCCGGGGTGGGGGCGGGGGGGGTGTTGAGGGGGAAATGTGAGTGGGTCGGTGGAAGGAAGGCCCAGCGGGAGACGTGCGCACGTCCCAGGCCTGTCTCTCGCCCACCTGCTGCTGCTGGCGGAGAGGGGCAGTCCTCCCGGACTCTCTGTGCCCTGGGCGCGGACATCCATCCGGCTCTTCCAAGGACCTTCATTCGGAGCCTCCACATCGCTCTCAGGCCCCCTTGGTTGGGGGAGAAGCAGGAGGTGGAGTGGGCGGCGACCTGCCTAGGAGCCCAACCTCCCAGCGAACAAGAAATCCGCTAAGCCCGCGCGCTTGACTGTGGTGAGGAGTGCGCGAAGCAAGTCCGCGGTCCCATTCCCTTTGTGCTTCCGAGTGGCCGGGCCGACGACTAGGGCCCGCCGCGTTCCCCGACCGCCGATCGTCCTGGAGTTAGCAGGGGAGGAAAGTTGGAAGCGATCGGCGGGCCTGGGATATGATTGTCATCCTTGGGCCGGCGCTCGAGAGTCTGAAAGAGAGAAAGAGAGATCGGGGAGGGGAGAAGAGGGAGGCAGGGAGGAGAGGGGGAGGGAGGGGACCGGGGAAGAGAGGCGGGAGCGAGGGAGGGGCGAGGGCCGAGCCAGCAAGAGGGAGAGGGAGCCGAGGAGGAAGAGGGAGAGGGCGAGGCGCGCCTGGCGGCCGGGTTGGCTGCGGCCGCCCAGAGGCTCCTGCCAGTCCTCCCACCGACTACACCCCGGGAAGGAGGAGCTTCGGGCGCGCACAAGGCGTCAGAATCCTCAATTTCCAACTTAGCATCTTGGCAGGACCTTTGCGAAGCCAAAAGCAGAGCCCCCCGGTGCAAAGAGCGTGGGGGAAAAAGAGAAAGCAGCAAGGGGAGGGGGGGAAAACAGCCGGGGCGAGCAAGGCTCGTAGAGGAGTCGGCAGCGGCGGTCGCAGCCTTCCCGAGGCGCGCGGGAAGCGAGGAGGCGCCGCGGGTCGGAGCCCGGGAGCCGGGGCCCGAGGAGCGGCGGCCCGCGGCAGCCGGAGGCCAGGTGCCCTCCTGCCGCCCTCGCAGGGCGCCGCCCGGCTCGTTGGCGGCTGCGGCGCGGCGCGCCCCATGCCCGTGTGTGGCCATGTCCTACCCGCAGGGCTACTTATACCAGCCGTCCGCCTCGCTGGCGCTCTACTCGTGCCCAGCGTACAGCACCAGCGTCATCTCGGGGCCCCGCACGGATGAGCTCGGCCGCTCGTCGTCGGGCTCCGCATTCTCGCCCTACGCTGGCTCCACCGCCTTCACGGCACCCTCGCCGGGCTACAACTCGCACCTCCAGTACGGGGCCGACCCCGCGGCCGCCGCGGCCGCCGCCTTCTCCTCTTACGTGGTGAGTGAGCGGGATCTGCGGCGGGCGAGGGCAACCCGGGTCGCTCCGGGCGGGCGTGGACTGCGGAGGACAAGGGCCTCGGCGCCTCCGCGAACTGCCCCCTCCAGGCTTCGCGGCCCCTGCAAACTTGTCTCGCTCGGCTTCGCCCGGGCCTCGGGCTCAGGCGTTGCTCAGAGAAGAGAGCCGCATCTTGCTGCGTTCGCGGAGCAGAGGGGAAGGTTCTATCCGGGAGAGGTCTCTGCATTTAAAGAACAGCATTTGTTTTAAACGTGGGCTCCAGACGGTCCCACGAGTTTTTATTTTCCGGATTTGCCATTTTGGAAAAGTAGTTCAAAAGAAAGAGACCTGAAATCTGAGCAGAAGCGTGCTAAATCTATGTAAATGTGTTCGGCCTCGCCTTTAATTAGTCCTCCAAAATGTTGCAAATCCGTAATCCTATCTTCGCAATCCGATTTCGAGGTATTAAATTTCTGAAAAGTCGGCCGAGCTGCGGTGCATCCGGGATTTTTCGACCGGGTGTACTTTCTGGAAACGCGCGCCGGGATGGCATTTTTGAAAGGTGGGAGTGCCGTGGCAAGGCTCAGCTTTTCGTTTGCGTTTCTCCGCGAGGGGGAAAAAATGCCCCTGTTCAATACTCTTCCCCATCCGCTTTCCTATTCTACTAACATGCAGCCTCCTGGGCGCGGGACTTGGAGTCTTTGCCGCTGCCCAGGCCTGCCTCCGGCCGGAGGGCCCGCTCGCGGTGGCCGTCTTTGCGCACTGGGGACGGATGTGCCCGGAGAGACGGGAGCCTAAAGGATGGCGCTGAGGCCCAGACGGCTTCGGAGGCCCCCGCAGGACCGGACTCGGGAACTGGCAGCCCCGCTGCCTCGGGGGGTGGGAGTGGAGGTGGCTTTGCGCCTGAGCCCGCCAACCCTGCCCCTAGGGAAGCCAGAGTGCGGGCTTCGCTGCCGGCAGAACCGGAGGCGCAGGGAAAGTGGTTTTGTTGTTTTGTTTTTGTCTTTTTGGTCGCTCAGGCGGTAGTGGGGACCACGACCGACTCTCACCTTCTTTCTGCCTATCCTCTGCAGGGCTCTCCCTACGACCACACACCAGGTATGGCGGGCTCTTTGGGGTACCACCCGTACGCGGCACCTTTGGGCTCCTACCCATACGGGGATCCCGCGTACCGGAAGAACGCCACGCGGGACGCCACCGCCACGCTCAAGGCCTGGCTCAACGAGCACCGCAAGAACCCCTACCCCACCAAGGGCGAGAAGATCATGCTGGCCATCATCACCAAGATGACCCTCACTCAGGTGTCCACCTGGTTCGCCAACGCGCGCCGGCGCCTCAAGAAGGAGAACAAGATGACGTGGACGCCGCGGAACCGCAGCGAAGACGAGGAGGAGGAGGAGAACATTGACCTGGAGAAGAACGACGAGGACGAGCCCCAGAAGCCTGAGGACAAGAGCGACCCGGAGGGCCCCGAAGCAGGTCGGTTGGAAACGAGAAAGGGTGTGTTCGGCGAGAGTAAGAAGGGAAGAGGGGGGCTGGAGTGTGGGCGCAGGGCGCGGGGAGTAAGTGGGTTGGGGTCTCTGCCTTTGCGGGCTGGGACTTGGACCCCGCTGCGCGGCCTCGGCCCCTCTGACCGCCTGGGTTTCGCCCTCAGGAGGAGCGGAGCAGAAAGCGGCGTCGGGCTGCGAGCGTCTGCAGGAGCCGCCCACCCCCGCCGGCAAGGAGACCGAGGGCAGCCTCAGCGACTCGGATTTTAAGGAGCAGCCCTCGGAAGGCCGCCTCGACGCGCTGCCCGGGCCCCCCCGCACCGGCGGGCCCTCCCCAGCGGGGCCAGCGGCGGCGCGGCTGGCCGAGGAGCAGACCCCTCACTACCCCTCCGGCGCCGTGGCGCCAGGCTCGCACCCTGCCGCGGGAGAGTTGCCCCCCGGCCCCGGCGGGCCCTCGGTCATTCACTCGCCGCCGCCGCCGCCGCCCCCGCCGCCGCAGGCGGTGCTCGCCAAGCCCAAACTGTGGTCTCTGGCCGAGATTGCTACATCCTCGGACAAGGTCAAGGACGGGGGCGGCGGGAGCGAGGGCTCCCCATGCCCTCCGTGCCCCGGGCCGGTAGCCGGGCAAGCCCTGGGTGGGAGCCGCGCGTCGCCGACCCCGGCGCGGTCGCGCTCGCCCTCGGCACAGTGCCCCTTTCCTGGCGGGACGGTGCTGTCCCGGCCTCTCTACTACACGGCGCCCTTCTATCCCGGCTACACGAACTATGGCTCTTTCGGACACCTTCACGGCCGCCCGGGGCCCGGGCCAGGCCCCACTGCCGGTCCGGGTTCGCATTTCAATGGATTAAACCAGACCGTATTGAACCGAGCGGACGCTTTGGCTAAAGACCCGAAAATGTTGCGGAGCCAGTCCCAGCTAGACCTGTGCAAAGACTCTCCCTATGAATTGAAGAAAGGTATGTCCGACATTTAACGCGGGCTGCGTCGGTCCCGGACTTTACTAATTTATTAAAAACATGGCCTTGGCAGTTATTTTTCCATCACCGAGAAAGAGAGAGAGAGAGAAAGAAAGAAAGAAAAAAAAAAAACTACCCCTCCTATTCAAAAGTTTATAGTTTATGGAGATGGATGACATAAAAATGTAAACATCTCCACACACAAAAAAATGTCTTAACCAACTGAAAAGAAAAATTAGAAAAAGGATTTGTATTAAATCTTATTCTGTATATTTAATGTAGCATTTTTGTATTTAAATTGATAATTCAATATCTTTGAAGTAAATTATGAAATCACAAAACCTGTACAGGCATTTAATGTTTTTTCTTTTGTAATATAAATATATACATTTGTGTTCCCCCAAAACTGTTTCATAGTTTAAAAATACAAGTTTAATTTAATTTTTTACACCTATTGATTTTTCTGGGTATGAGTTAAAGTATTATTACAGAAAGCAAACAGGTTATACTCTTAGATTTAAAAAGTAAAAGAAACTGCAGTCACCTTTGTAAAATGCAAAAATATTTAATTAAAAGAGATTTTAACATAATCAGAGCCACTCATTACTTTTTTAGACGCCTCAATGAGCTGTCCATCGCCTTGGACAGAAGGTGCAAACAGCAACTTTTATCGAAGTGGGGAATGAAAAGGTTCCACAGACCCTGGCACCAGAGGGAAACCATAATTAGGCTGCAAGCCCGAGAGAACTGGCCCTGCCCCGAATGCAGATTTGGATCACGAATGTGGGCTGCTTGGGGGAGATTGGACCCTGGAGAAAGGAGAGAGACCCAAGTGTGTGCCCAGAAGGGAGAAAAGATGGCAACGCCAGCTAGAGACACGCACCACCCGAGCGCCGTCGCTTAACCTAATTACTTCCAATCAGTGTCGTGTTTTATGCAAAGCAATCAGCTGGTGAACTTTGCTAATGAGTTCGATTTTATGCAGGATTTAGCCCTTATTACTATTTCAAAGGTGTTCCGGGCTAATGCGGGTGGGGAGTTTTAGGAGATGCCGAGGGAAGGCTTTCCCAAGTCACTGTCCTCTCTACCCACCCCTCCCCCCTCAAAATTGAGCATCGATCTCTTCGTTGAGTGTGATTAAATTAGCGAGTGTTCTGTCCCGGGCGGTGCGGGTGGCAGGGGGCCCTGTAGGTTCCCTCGCAGCAGCAGGGCCGGGGCCGCGGGACCGGCGAGGGGACGGTTCCCCTCTTTCACAGGTAGGTGTCACACTTGTCCTGAATTTCAAGCCTGCACTTCGCAGCGTCGGAAATGCGAGAAAGAATGGGCGCAAGGAGCCGGAGGCTGGGGGGAAAGGGGGAGTAGCATGGCACCGCCGCTTGGGGAAGTGAAGGAAGCCCCGAACAGCCCCGCAGGATACCCTCCCCTCGCATGGGCCTCTTTTCGGACAAGTGACCCTCAAAAGTTTGAGACCATTTGCCTCAATAATCTCTTGGGGACTCCATCAGGCCTGTCGTCGCTTTAACACTTTTCCCGGCTCAGATTCAAGAGTTCGAGTAGCTTCAAAAGTATTTTTGAGGTCTGATTTTCTCGTTTTAGTCTGCCATATTTCATTACAAAATGGAAAGTCAGGATGCGTCTCAGTCCCCAGCAGGGAGGAGACACCGTTCTGTGCCCGAGGCCGGCCAGCACTGTCGCTTGGGGCTTGGCCACCGTGCTCGGGTCTCCATTTTGCGCCGGAGATGTGGAGCCGCGGAAGAGTTGTACTTCGTGGGGAATGTTGTGGGGAAGGGGAAGGGGGTGTTACTGCAAAAGCATACCCAAGGAGGGGAATTAATTTGCTCTATTAAACCCAAGCCTGAGTGTCGACTGTGTTTTCACAGAACACAGGTTTAATTAGGCTAAATCGAAATGGCACGTAATTTGCATTTCTACTCAAGATTACTTTAACTTTGCCCGATTTTAGAAACACACTCAGAACTTACTTGTTATTTTATTTTAACCTGCAAAGGGGCTCATTGAACTTATTCGAATTTAAACTAGTTTGAGAGCTTCATTGTCCAGATGTTTTAGCGAACAGCAGTCGACTTCAGAGTTTCTATTAGTGAGAAAATTCACGCAGGGAAAATAGTTTCAAAGCTGGATTGTGAATGATTAAATATGCATGAGACCATCGTGTTTTATTTTGTCCCTTTAATTATAAATGATTTTTTTAAACAATTGAATTCCAGAGATGACTTGCCCTACCCCCCGCGCCCCAGCCCCCCTCCATCCACCCCCACCCCCATACACACACAGCCTGGCTCACAATCAGCTTTTTCCCTCCTGTTGAATATGCAGCCCCAGGAGTCACCTTCTCTTCTAAAAAAGTCAGAAGAATAGGCCAGTCCTCTTAAGAGAGACCTTAAAGACGACATCAGCTCCGCGGGGTTTTGGAAGCATTGGCCCTAAAACACTGCCCAACGATTTAAAAAGAAAATCACAGGCCCCCTTGTGTTCCCGGGCATATGCAAATGGCGCGGCGCGGGCCTCCCAAGTCAGACAGCGGAGGGACGCGGCTGGGGGCCGAATGCCCTCCGGCTGCCTGGGAACGGGAACCGCGCGCCGGGGAGCGCGCGGCATTTCTTCCCAAGGAGGGGAGGCGCAAGGAGCCTCCGGGCTGGGAACCCAAACCGCCGGGGATTCGACGGCTGGTGCCCAAGTCGTTGCTCCCTTGTCCTTTTCCCTCCCGCCCTTGGCCTCTGCCAGGGCTAAGGTTTTCTTTGCGCCCTTCATCTTGAGTGCAAGCACTCAATTAAGTCTGGGGGTTTTCTCCTTTGCCAAGCTGGGTTTCGGTCGCAGATTTTTTCCCTATGTCTAAGCGACTTTCCAGCTGGGAGGTGGGCTGCCAGGCAAATTGGGGTACTGGGAATTTAGGAATGTCTCCCGCATTTAATCGCAGAAGTAGTTGCGTAGTCATTGTATGGTCCCAATTCCCTCCCAGCGCCTCCGCTTTCGCCGCGTAGCAGTCGGCGTCGCGTAGGAGGAACGCGGTGGGAAAACTTCCTGCAAGTGCGAGGGTCTGGGTTTGTCCGCAGGTTTGCAAGGTGGCGTGGGAACTACGCGAGGCAGCGCTGAAGACACCTCCGCGCTGGGACTGAGTCGTCGTTTGCCACCTGTGCTTGGCAGGGTTGGTTCAGTACCACAAGGGGCGCCTAGACTGGCACTTAGGGAGTAGGAGGCGCTGAATTCCTGGCACAGGGATCGCGGGATCACTATGTGGGTTTATATAGACAGTCTCCCGAGGCTCTACCAAACTGGGAACTGGTTGGACTTCTTTCCTTACCCCTCTGTGAGGAACTGAATTGGTCCCATGGGCCGTGAGGTTGAGGGAACAGCTGAGTCAACCCCGAGAGTGCATGCGCGGGCACTGAAGAGACGTTGCGGAAGGTGGTCTTGCCCCTTCCCGTTCCCCGAGTGCCAGGCCCCTGAGACTCATTCCCCCGGCCCGAGTGCGGGGACCGCAGCGAGGCCTCGGGTTTGCAAATCCTTCGGGGGCGCTAACTCCCTGTGGCGTATGCAGCTTTTAGGGCCTGGAAGGTTAGGGGTATGGAGGGTCGTGCGCTTGCTTTTGGCACGGGCCACTCCTCCCGGCCCACCTGCCACCCACAACTAGCTGCCAACTCGAACCCGGACACGGAACCGCGCTTTGCAAAGTATCCAAAGTGAAAGGAATGTGATTGCGTTCTCCGGAGGGAGCCGGATGCGGATGCAGTTTGGAAAGAGCGCCGCCTACTGGTCCCTGGGCGCCACACGGTTCGCAGGGAGGGGGAGTTAGATGAGATCGGGCTAAGCCCCCCACTTAGTGGGGCCTTAGGTCTAAACACGAAGCCGGTCGGAATTAAATTGCCGCCCCTCCCCCCGCCTACCCCAACTGGCTGCGGCCCCACCGAAAGAACCCCCGGGAGCTGGAGGCCAGAATCAGCCCCTCCCGCAGAGCCCAAGGACCTGAACCCGGCACCCAGTTAGCACTGGGGATTTGGGGAGCAGAACCTGCCAGTAGTACAGTTTTAACCCTACGGATTCCCGCCAAGGCTTCGGCACAGTCTTGAAAACCCAGACAGCAGACATTTGAGAAATAGGCCCACAGCTGAAAAGGCCTGAGTAGGGACCTCAGCTGTGCGCAGCTCAACGCGCCTCTGCTTCGGCTCTGCTTCGGCTCTGCTTCAGGTGCGTGTGCCTCCGCTTCGGTCCGCGCTCCCACGCCTGAGCTCTGGACCCTGCGCACTTTTATTTAATTTGCGGTTTGATATATCTAAGGCCTCAACAGAACCGCGCCTCCAAAGACCATTTCAGTCTGAAGAGCTTTTGACCTGTGTGGAGTGGACACCTATAAGAAAAGGAAAAGAAAAAAAAAAAAAAGGAAAAAGTAAAACTATCCCTCCGTTGCTCCCAACCCTCCTATTTCGAAAGCATCTTTAACGAGGCCGGCGTTGTAAACGGACTGCGCGGACCGGAGCGTCCCCACCTCGAGCTCTCGCTAGCGCTCGCCAGAAGCGCTAACCAGACGTGCCAACATGTTTCTCGCAGACGCCTGAAAGCTTGGGTTCCTGGAATATTGCAGAAAAGCGGAGCGCGCCTATGACCTGACTCCCCTCCTCGCCCGTGGATCAGCCATTGAACGGGAGAGAAATCGGACCCGGCTGGCACCTTGCTGCCTGCCCTCCCCCAAACTAGTCAGAGCAGCGGGGCGGTCCCTAGATCCATCCCGCTGGTTGTCTTTCGCAGCCAGTCCAGCGTAGGTCTCCTTTTCGTTTTCGTACTAAATACGACTCGAGTCTGGGACTTAATGTGGGCCCTGCTTGTGGCCTAACAGGAGAACGTCTCAGGGGCCGGGCTGCAGCTCCGGCAGCAACCACCCCCGCTACTACGCCCGGCTACTGCAGGAGGTCTCTGGCCTCGTCTCGGCTGCAGGCCCGGACCCTAAATCCCCAAGGCCTCCCGCCCGGCCGCGCTCGTTTCCGGCGCCCGGACGAGCCGGGTGCGCCCAGACGCCACTTTCCCGGTGAAATCAGCTTTTATTTGCTCCGAGCAAACCCCGGGCTCTCAACGCTCCCGCCTGATGGATGCAAATGTAAATGTGCACTTATTTAATTGGATCAGGCCCCAAGATAAAAGAGATAAACGGCTCCGCGTTTGCTAACTTATTTTCCGAGGCATGCAGTGCCGCGTGGAGGGGAAGCTAATGAAGGAGCTGTGCGTCTCTCCGCGTTCGAGCTCTCTGCGGCCGCAGCGCGCCGGCCGGCGGGCTCCGCCTTTTGGTCAACCTCCTTTGCACTCGCCCTGCCCGACTTGGTAGCGTTCCTTTGGGACCTTCCGGGCGCCAGGCTGGGATAGTGAGAAGGCACAGCTTCAGCTTCGGGCTTGCAAATACCCCACCCCCTCGCTTCTATTTTCTCCAAACCCACTTGTTCCCTTCTCCTGGCCAACTCTCCAGGCTTGGGTCAGTATATAGAAGACCCTTTCTCTCCCTTCCGGGGTGCCTTCTGCCACCCAGGTGGTAGCTTCAGAAAGAAAGATACGAGGGCCACGAGAGACCAGGCGCACACCTGCGGCCACACCCTGGCACCACTTTCTAGAAGGAAGTAACCCCTTATCTGTTTCCAAATGGCTTTCTTTTGGGCCCTGGGATTCCTTTCAGGGTCACGGAAAGGAATGCCCCTCAATAACGAACCCACCTAAAACACATTACCCTTCGAAAGTTCCAAAGGAAAGCAGAACCCCGACATCCAGGCATTAGGAGAACGGGCTGCTTGGCTCTTCCCTCCCAGGGCTGGAGTTCAGAACCTCAGCTGCAGGGTGTCCGCTTCCCCCACGCTCGACAAGTTCGTTCCCCAGTTTTCGATCTCGCTTTTTTCCGCAAGGTTTCTCTCGTGCTCGGAAGCACTGGAGGAGGAGATAGGCGAGGACGAGAAAGCGAACGAGACAGCCTTCAGAGAAAGGGCGAAAAGGAGCCGGGGGAGGGGGTGCGTCCTAGACGGAGACCCCGGTCAAAGTAGCCCATGGCTGGGAGGGCTGGATCAGGCGAGGCTGGGCACGGCTGAGGCGGCCGGACCACGCCGGGTTAGGCAGGGCACCCCGGCCGCGCCCCATCCCCAAAGCGTTGATGGATTGGCTTGTCAGGAGAACCCTGTGCGCGGAGCCCATCAGAAAGCACTTACCTCGCTAAACTGAAATTACTGTCTTTTCAGGGGCTAATTTGTGTAACTCCCATGGAGGGGCTTGGAGGGGGTTTGATGAGGCATAAAATGATGATTAATGAATTTATTGGCCGCTGCTCATCAAACAAGGGCTGGAGAGCTCCCGTCTGCACCGGCGGCCTGGCGGCGGCGCTCAACACAGCTGGGGTTCAGCCTCCAGGGGCTCAGCGCCTACAAGATTTCGCTTAAGCGCCAGGCCCTGGGAGCTTGCCTTCGTTCCGACCTCAGTTGCTTCCTCCTGGCCGTTACCAGATTTGGGGCGCAGGCCCTAGCCGCGCCGCCATTGATCCCTGCGGGCCGGCTGCTCTGGCTGTGGGGAGACCGGAGCTCCTGCCGCTACTGGCTGGGAGGGGGCTGCGGCCTCAGAGGACAGGGGTCTCCAGTGTGGACATGGCACCCGGGACAGCTTTTTGTAGTTGTGAGTGTGTGAGGTCCTCCAGAAACGTTAAGCTTACTGGTTGGGTGCTTGGGCCTTGAAAGCTCCATCCTGCCTTGCAGATTCTTGCCTCTGTGAGCTTGGGCAGGTCAAATTACCTCTCTGAACCTCGGTGTCCTCATCTGTAGAATGGGGGCTACACCACTGCAGACTTTGTGGGAATTATGGTGTATGGTGCATAGTTATCCTCAATATAGTTATTAGCGTCATGTTCTCTAAAACCTCAGTGAACTGAGGTTTTAGAGAACATAATCAAGGCAATAATGAAGGGCAGGGGTGAGGACTGGGGGGAGGGGGATGCAAGACACAGGCTTTGGGTTTTGGCTTAAGGGGGAGGATTCTGCCAGAATGGTTGATATTCCCTTGGCATTTCCCTTCCCCATCCCCTTCCTCTGCTTATGCATCATTCTCTTGGGCTTGATAAGGAAGGGAGGGGGGGGGTTATGGTTGGGCAGTGGGGACCCTTAGAAGGCAGTTAGACAGGGGAGTGACCTGTTCAGAGCTGAGCTTTAGGGAGCCGACAGGAACTCTTTATAGCTAATCCGCACAGGCAGAAGTGAGGATCAGGTTAGCCAGCAGGATGATTCAGAGTTCATTCGGTTCATAACCGCCCTTTGTGTGCTGGCTCCTGTCTTTTGAAATCTGTCCACAGAGAGCTACTTCCCCTGCTCTCAACTGAGAACCTGCAGCCCATTAACTTATAAATTCAGCTTGGATTCTCTTCTCTGAGCACCTCATCTTCTCTACCGTGCACCCACTCATATGCCCCCTCACAGATCTCCCAACCAGCTGCCCCACATTTGCCACCCCACAGCATTCTGCCCTGTGAAAGAAAAGGCAGGAAAGATCTTGGAATTGACCTCTCCAGTGAAATACTTAGGCTGGTCTCTATGTTAGCGAAGGGTCACTTCAACCCTTCCCTTCCTTCCTACAAAACAAATTGAGTGCCTATAATATGCTGAATGCACGGTCCCAGGTGCTGCTGATGAAGCAGTAAGCAAAACAACGTTCCTGCCCTCATGGAGCTTACATTTTAGAGGGGAAGGTGGAAAATAAACAAATGCCTTATCATGAAGTCTAGGCGATAAGTGTTATGAGAAAATGGAAGGGCAGTCTGGGAAGGCTTCCCTGAGGAAGAAGCATTTGAGCTGAGGCTTGAAAGTAGTTAGGAAGTAGGCCAGGTGTATATTTTGGGGAACAGCGTTCCAGACAGAAGGAATAGCAGCTGCACAGACTCTGAGATGAGAGCAGATTTGAGCACAAAGAATTTTGTGGGGAGAGAGGGAGGGAATGAGGCCAGGGCCAAACCAGGGCCAGGTATATGGGGTGGCACCTTGTAGGTCCTGGTGAGATCTTCAGGTTTGGGAATGACGGGGGTGGGGGGCAGTGTTGGGAATGGGTGGAGAAGAGGGGAGGAAGAATGGGAGGGTTTTGAACAGAGATACAGTATCAAATTGATGTTTTAAAGGCCTCCCCAGGTACAACTTTGGGAGAGCAAGTGTGGAAGCAGGGAACAGTTAGGAAGCTGATGCAGAATCTAGAAGGCCATGATGGTGCTTTGGACAGGGTGGCAGCCAGAGGGAAGTTGTCAGGTTTGAGTAGACCAGTAGACCTCAATGATGGATTGAATTTGGAGGCTGAGAGGAGGAGAGGAGTTCTAGATGCTTCCAAGAATTTGGGCCCAAGCACTCAGGTGAAAGGAGATGCCATTTGCTGAGCCATCATTCAGGGAGGAGCAGAGTTTATTTTGTTTTGTTTTATGGGGGTGGGGGAAGTAAGATGCCCTTCGACCTGACCCCCAAGCCCTTTGGCCGAGAGGAACTGACTTGTTGGGCATCCAGTGGCAAAATGCACAAAGTCCAAGCAGGGCTGACATACCCAGAAAAGACTCTCATGAGTGAAACTGGCTTGCACAGGCTCCCACAGTGAATTCGTTGGCAGCACTAAGTGAAAAAACCCAAGGCTTCTACCTCCTAGGGCTGTGCTCTCTCCTGGCCTCATCCAAGCTAGGTTTCTCTAGGATATCTGTATTTTAATAGAAAACTCCTGAAACAAAATGCCTTAACAGAGAGGAATGAATTTATAATGGTGGAATCTCAGACACTGTGACAAGCTGTCAAGGGAGATATTTTTAGGCTGGGCCGGAAAACATCTTAGCCCTCCTCAAACGCTCCTGGAGAACGGCTGCCTGCTCAGGACTCCGTGTGTGAAGTACAGATGAGGGGAAAGCTCGGAATGTGCCGTCTCTCCCACAGACTCAACAGCAAGGAGGGGCTGGGGCTGTTTCCCCTGCCGGGGAGTTTGCTTCCCTAAATAATTGCTATCTGAAAAGATTTGCTCATTCCTCCGGTTGGCAGTGAGTGACCACGTGCCCCAAATTACCTCAAATATTGCAAGCAAAATGACTGTTCCTCAGCCAGTCATTTTACAGGACAGCTCAGAACAAACGAAAGATTTGAGTTGGGGGGCAAAGTCCCAAATCATGGGTCTCTCCTGCATTTATTTTGAATTTTTTTTCTTGATGTCTCAGCTTGGCTGTGTTTTCTCAAGCCTTTCCTTGACAGTTTGTGTTGTGTGGATGGGCGTCAGCCTGCGGACTTTTTGTTGGTAAAACTGTCAGTGGCTTTGTCCCCAAGGGAACCCGCAGGCCCTTAGGAACAGCATCCCTGCATCCTTCAAGCAGAGTGAGACATCTGTTAGCCCTAGATTTCGAATACCCTCACAGCTCCAGTGTGTCCCAGACACCTTCCCAGCTAATATGGTTTGACATCAAACTCACCACAGAGCAGACATTTTTTTGTTTTTAGATCTAAACCACAAGGGTTCCTTTTATTTGTTTGTTTGTCTTCTATTTGTATCCAGTATCTAAATCCAAACCCTGTGGTAATAGGTGGCTCTTTTTCAAAATACTCATATGTGCAAAGATATTCATTGGAATTTAGGGGTCAATTTTCTTGGATCTCCAGAAGAGTAGATTAGTAGCAACTTGGATTAAAGGACTCATTTGGAGTAAACACCACCTCTTTACTCTCCTGAAGAGTGTGGCAGAAACTTGGTCTGGTTTAGTTTGGTTGGTGGAATTCTTTTTACTCTCCAG
>PVIY010033307.1:0-28188 GCA_004026745.1 Myrmecophaga tridactyla | reverse complement strand
CTGCCTCACGGCCCGCGTCCCTCAGCCGCGCTGGGCGTTGTCCCCACTGTCCCAACCACTTCCTCGCGGTGGCTGTCCCTTAAAGGCCCTCAGCGTGAGGACTTGAGGACAGTTCACATTTCTTCAAAAGCCCTCCCTCCCGCCACAGCTGCTCCCGACTCCTTCTTACCCCTTCCCTGCCAATACGCGAGCCAACTCTGAAGTCATCCTTTCTCCAGCAAACACACGTTGTGATTTCTTTCTGAAAATAATGCCGTGTATTGTTTCCTTTTTCTTAAAGATAAAAATAATATGCATTCATTACAGAACATGTGGAGACTATACCAAAGCATGAAGAAAGAAATAAAAAGCACGTGCAATCTTACAATTTAGGGACAACTAGTGCCTTTAAATCAGATGTGCAGTTTCTTTTCAGATGTACAGTTTTTAAAAATAAAATTAGAATCACCCTTTTGTATCCTGCTGTTTTTACATAATCTGAAATCACAATCTTCTGCCATGTCAAAAAACACGGTTTGTGAAATGGTCTCCTAAAATTCCATTTTGCAGACGTGACAAAGTTCAGTTGAGCACTGCCCAGCGCGGTGCCTTCCCGGCAAGTGCAGATTTGTGGTTCTAGGTATTAAAATGAAAGACGCCCAGGACTGGGAACCCATAGGCACATTCGCGTAACTTCCTGCCGGCTGATGCCCACGGAACCACTGCCCCAAGCGACATGCACATCTTTAAGGCCCTTGAAACATATTGCTGAACTATTTTCTAAGGGTGGCTGGACCAACATGGACTACAAAGAACTGTGTATGGGAGAATCCATCTCACCACATCCAGTCAACTATTTTATTGTATTTTCATTTGGCTTTGGTGCTTCTTCCTTTATTAAAACAGAGTTTGGCTAATCGTATCTCCTCATTTCTCTTTGAAATTGTTTTCTTTTTCCTACTTGCCTATAAAACAACTCTTTATGCATTAATAATATTCATTATTTTCTGATTTATTTACTAGGAAATTTATTTACTAGGAAATCTTTCCCAGTTTGTCATTTGCATTTTTGTCTTTTATTTATGGGACTAAGTTTGCAATGCTTGTATGGGATCAAACCTATCAATTCTCTGTCTTCACTGTTTCAGACTTCCCTTCCTGAAGGGTTTTCCTGTGTCTCCTCTCCCAACACGGTACTGCCCCCGGAGGGAATCTCCACAGCCAAACTGTCACCTCCTCTTCCTCCAGCTGCTGTCTCCCCTCCCTGCCACCATGCCAGTAGTCTACTGGCCCTGGCCTCACCCCTTCTCTTCCCAACCTACTAGCTCTCCAGGACCCTCACCAGCTCCCATGAGCAAACGGGGATGCCTCTGAACCCTGCATCTTCAGTTACACCCTCTCTCTGGGCCCCCAGACCCATATTTTCAGTTGCCCACTGTGCATCTTCTCGCTGATAGCCCCGAGATACCCAGACCCGCCCCATTTCCCTCCCAAAGTTCTCTTCCTTGGGGCACATAACCGACTTCTGCTATGGCTTAATCCAAATCCCCAGGAGCCTGCCTGGAGGCGGCTGCCCCTTCACACATCCTTTCTCCAGCAAATGTAATCCATGAGCAAACCCAGGACCCCTCGTCCCCACTCCACACCCCTACCTGAATTCGAATCTGCTTTTACTTGAACTTTGATGTAACATTGGCTTAGCAGCCAAGAGTTCAGGGTGTATAGTGGACAGACTTCCTTTTGAGCCTCATTACATCATCTGTAAAATAGAAGCGCTTTGAGCACTTCATGTGGTGGTTTTGAGGATCAAATTGGATAAATTAGGCAATGCGCTTAGCATGGTTGCTGGCATTTAGAAATGTTCAGTAGATGTTAGCTATGGTAATTATCTTTCTAACTGCTTCCAGTTTCACACATCCACACAGCCATTTGCCACTCTGCTGCCATCGTTCTCTTTCCAAAATGCAAACCAGATCATGAATGTCTCTGTAAGTACGCCACTGGTCTTTACTACAGACTAGAGTCTGCACACCTTGACATAACACAAAGCTATCCAGGCTCTGGCCGCAGCTTCTATCTCGAGCTCCATGTCTTACCACCCCCACACCTCATGTCCTGGCCTTGCTGACTGTATCCGTCAGCCTTTGCCTCAGTAATGCCACATAACAACCATCCCCAAAACTTTGAGCCTTGGAACAACATGCATTTATTTGCAGGCTTACTGTTCTGCAAATTGACTCTGGTTTGGCTACGATAGGTTAGCATGGGCTTGGCTGGCAACTTGGCTTCAAGCTGCAGTTGAATGTGCTCCAGGTATGGTTATTCCAGGGCCCTGCTGAAGGGGACGTTGCTACTTCGTGCCTGCCCTTTCCATGGCTGCTCACTACGGCGCAGGCACAAAGCCAAACTGAGCGAGCACATTTGAGGCACTGATCCACTTCACATCCACGGATATTCCGACGGCCAAAGCAAGTCACAGGCCAGGCTCGGCAGCAGCAAAGCAGAGAAATATACTGTGCCCACGAGGGGAGGGACGAGGAGGGAACTCCTGCTGAATGACAGCCTGGAGGTTCACGCTGAGTCTTTTGCGCCCCTGCACATGCCGTGCCAGGTCACGCTGCCGTGCATTTGTCGTGGGGCCTCCCCTCCACCTCCACCGTCTCCACTCACCAAGTATGTACTTCCTTTTAAGGTTCAGGTCAGCATCCCCTCCGTGATCAAGCCTTCTGCATGCCCCCATCTCCTCGGAGCGTTTGCCGTGACCTGGACATAAAGCATTCTATCCCCCTTATTTGTCCACTCTCACCTCTGTGCCTGTATAGCCAAAGCAGTCTCAGAAATGCTGGCTGCTGTTAAAGGATGAAGATCTAATTTGGGTCCAATAAACCTCTGCATAATTCATCATTAAGATGCTGGCTCTTCTCAAATAATTCCTCTTCATTTTCTTAAAAACCTGAAAACAAAGAACCCCATTAGCTTCAAACCAGATATTCCTTGTACAGGGAAGTGTCAGATGACCCTCTGCTCTGATTCTTCCAGGAGGGGCGCTGGGCAGTTCTACCAGGCCCGGTGCTGAACAACAACAGTGTTTCTGGTAACTGGCTCAGACCTGGGCACAAATGATGACCCCTACTTATGCCTGCGGGCCCCAGTTCCCCGAGCGCCACACCTGCCGTCAGCCAGGTGTGTGGTGCACTCGTCTGTGTGTGTCCGCAGGAGCTGTGTGCACTGGCCGCTGCCCTGCCCGCCCACGAGCACGCTCCGCAGTGAACAGGAGGGCCGCGACCTGCCCAGCTCTCCCCAGATACAGCAGACACGGCCAATCCACAGATGGACGTTTTCTCATCAAAACGCCTACTGGCTTAGACTTGAAGCATGAGACCTTCTCAGAAGAAATATTTTTGAAGCCAAAATAAATAAAAAAGAAAAAGTGGAAAAGAGTCAAACAGGCAATTATTTGTAATAGAAAAAACTATTGATTTTCCTTTTTTGATACATAGTCTAAATTATCCCACAAGAAAAGTAGTAATGCATCTTTAAACAGATTTATTGGTTCTAGGAGGAAAAAATGCATTATTTAACTTCAATGCTATTGGATTTTTCTTTTATGTTGGTATAGAAACAGGACAGATGAACAGGAGCAGGACAGGGAAATTCCTGCAAGGTTCACAATTATTTGGGATTTCAAGGTAAGATTCTCTAGCATTTTTCTCAAAGCAGTAACAGTTCATTAAAAAATAATAATAATAATCTTTTCTCTGACTAAATAAATTCCATCACATGTTTACAACAAGTACATTTCTCACAAGATTTAAAGTTCCAGTGGGTGGAGAGAATCAGCCCACGGGACCTCCGCGTGTTTTTCAGCAGCCCAGCCTCTTTGTCATCAAGGAGTTCCCGTGGCCACAGAATTCCTAGACTTCCCTGGTGCTGGAGCTGTCCCCTGGTCCCCGGCAGCCCACGGCTCCTAACCTCCCTTTCCCCTGGCGCTCTCCTATCTCCCTGCTGGCCTTGGGGCTCAGGATGCACAGTAACGGGGCATGCAGGGAGGTGCCCCTTTTCTTATAAAAACGATGGCAGTGTCGCAGGCGATGGGGAGTGGCTCCTCTCCCCGGGGGCCTCGGGCCCAGGGTGCAGGCAGGTGGCAGGGACGGCAGACCTGGCAGAACAGATCTCCTGTTAGCCCGGCGACGGGCAAAGCCCCCACCCACCAGGCAGGCGGGCCCAGGTGAGCATGAGGGATGGGGTGTCTGCCGGCCTGGCATTTGGGGACACTGGCATTTGACAAGGAGCTTCGGTCACCGTCCTGCAGAATCTGAGATGGAGCCCTCGTTACCTGGTCCTTCTGACAAACCGAGTCACAAAGGCCCGGCCATGCCACCGCATCAGGCATGGACCGGGCACCACTGCATCAGGCGTGGACGGGGCTTGCTGGCATTTGGCAAGGCCACCGGGCCACAACCCAGCAGGCCACTGAAGGTCGGTGCCGAGAAGGCCATAAGCTCGCAGCCCCACAATGCTGGGAGCGTGGACTCTTCTTTAAAACTCTTGCTAATTCAGGTGGCAGAATGAAGCGTGCCTTGTCATAATTAATCCCTCATGTATCGCAAGCAATGTAATGTCAAAATAATCAACAGTAGCTTTTTCTCACCCTTTTGTGAGTACATAATAAATGCTGTCATTTAGCCGCTGCAAACATCGGATTTCTTTCCTGGTCTTTGAATAACGCTCTTCCTGAGGTAAATACCGAGCCTCCCACTCCATGTTCCCCTCCACAAACCCAACACACCACTCAGACAGACGCCCCTCAGGAAAATTCATCATGGACGTCAAAAGAAAAGCGAAATGGGCTTGGTTGCCGGCTGACACCTTGCAGGACAATGACTCTTGCTTGCAGGTCCAAGCAGCAGGCTGAGCGCCAACGAGGGGCGGACGAAACCAGGATGGAAAGGGCTCTCCTCCACCCGTGGGAGGTTTTCCTGAACAACCGATCACAACGAGATGGTTTCACTGCCGTGATTGTTACTGCCACGCGAAGTCCCCGTCGTGGAAGGTCAGTGGGCTCTTCGGTGGCCTCGGTTTACCTTTGTACAAACAGCGAGGCAGTGAGAGGAGCTCGAGCACTGACGTGGTTCTCCGCGTGGTTCTCCGCGGAGGTCTTGGATCGCCATGTCCATGGCTCCTCCGCGTCCAGTGTCCCTTTTGCTTTAGACAGAGGCTGTCCTGTTGAGCAAATGTGATGATCAAAAGAGCACTCCGGGAGCAGGTCCAGCTGCTTTGGGAGAGAAATGACCGACCCAAAATCCATGCTTTCAGGACACACTTTGGGAAGTGTTTCACCTTTAACAGGCCTTGGGCAAAGATGAACTTTAAATATTAAAGTGCAAAACAGGGTCCCGAGCAGAGCTGCTTTTTGGTGATTAGTTTTTAATTATCGTGGATCTGAGTTTCACATGAAATTATATTATTTTTTGCCCTTTGGTATCTATTCAGCCATTGTTACAAAAGAACACGACTCACTCTTTAGACACTTATGGATGCTTTGTGGATAGGAAAGAAGCTGGCACACTTACATTTCCTGGTTATCAAAGTCGTCTTTCCATTTTTGCTGCTTTTTCTTCATTTCATATGGAGAACCTGCTTTGCCAAAAGCTCTGGTTAGAGATTCTTGGGCTAGGGTGGTAAATCAAACACAACTCAAGCCTTCAGGCGATGCACACACTTAGCCAATAATTGCAATGAAATACAAGGACCTTCCAGAGGCCAGCTGCACAGGGATAGGGCTGGGCCTCATTTCCCAGGAGCTCTCAGTTCCTGGTGCCTACACCACAGGCTGCAGGTGTTGCGTCGCTGCCAGGAGACAATGGCGCTCACCTTGGCAGGTAGGGAGGGATTTTAGGCAGTTAGGGATTAAGCAGCTGACCACCTACTTGGTAGCATCTGAGGGGCACAGGGGTTTTAGGACATGTTGCTGCCCGATGATGTCTCTTGCCCGGATCTGAAGACAAGGGCAAATAGTTGAAA
Organism: Myrmecophaga tridactyla; assembly: GCA_004026745.1. Classification (NCBI taxonomy): domain Eukaryota; kingdom Metazoa; phylum Chordata; class Mammalia; order Pilosa; family Myrmecophagidae; genus Myrmecophaga; species Myrmecophaga tridactyla. The sequence continues at coordinate 22,185 of PVIY010033307.1, read as the reverse complement.
GGCATTTGATACATTAAGTTCTTTTCTATCGTTACTTCTTCTATTGAATGTTCTTATTAGATTAGAGAGCCAATTACCCAAACAGAGCCCCAATGGATGGAACACAGGAAAGCAGGTGGGGACAGGGGCCTGTGGAAGGGTTGGGCCTTAGAAAGAGATTGGTTTGCCCAGAGGCCGAAGGAAATAAAGACAGGGCTTGTCTACCCTAGGCGTTCCCCAGGCTGGCTGTTCTAGCAGTACATCTTTATCTCCGGGAAGATACCTCTGACTGCACTATTCTCTAGTTACCTATAAAGTGGCTCTTCCCCTCTCGGGGGGAGAACATGGCCCAGGAAGGTTTGCAGAAGAAGCATCTAAAACCGCCACTTCAACCTCCCTTGTAGACTTTTCTTTGAAAATAAACTTGTCTGTGAAAACTGCCTCCTGCAGCATTAGCTTTAACAGTAGACTCTCACTGTTTTATGAGCCAGTGGTAAAATCCTAAAACCAGAAGCTCCTCAAGGAGATACTACCACACCATTTACAGAAGTACCACCATGAAAATAATATGTGACAGCGAAGTTGCTATAAATCCGCACACACTCACACACATGGCTCCCTCGGCCCCTTTCACACTGCTCACACACAAGCCTCTCGGCCTCCCTTCCCAGTATTTCCCAGTATCCTTGGCAAATCCTCTCAGGACGGGACCCGTCAAGCAGCCCTGGCGGTGGGTTCCTGAATGTTCCACACCAAACGTGGGGTCCCCGGCTCTTTAGCAAAAGCAGGAATTAAGCCAAGAGGCACAGTCCAGCTAATATGTAATGACTAAGTGCTTCTCTATGATCAATACTAAGAAGAAAATAAGAAGACAAACACTGTTCACTATTTTTCCTTGCTCTTACAACCTCAGCTTCCTCGAGGGTCACCTTTTTTAGCAGCAGCAGGGAAAAAAAAATCTATGTCCAAATACTTCTTTTTCCACTTGTGCCAGAAATTATCAACCAATTATTTTGGTGCCACATTGATGGAACTTAGCCAAAAGAAAGAAAAGCATAGAAACAGTTTACGCATTTTAATTGGATCGCCATTTTCTATTTAATTTATTCTTAAGGCTAAACTCTGAGAGGATAAAAACTCGGTTATTCTGGTGGGCAATTGGTGGTGAAAAGAACAGGTGGGCCACATCAGCCACTTAATTTAAGTTAATGGATCAGTACAGCCTTGAATTCCTGATCCTGGGATTTGGTTCAGCCTTTTATTCATTTCATCAATAGGTAGGAATTTCAGTTGGTCTTACAGCAGTTATCTGTCCTGCATGCTTATGTAACCTTTAAATTGCCTAACATGACCTCTTCATCCATGCTCAGCCACCCTGCCATGTCCGTGACCCTGGCAGGGCCAGTCAAGTCACCTCTCTATGATTTATACAAATCGCTGCAGGGCAGACATAGAAACTGGGATTCATTGTCAAGAAAGTCTAAATAACCCTGGGGGAGCAGCCAGGCTCTGATCTGATATTTGAGTGTAGACATAGAAAACATGATTTCCTTACAAATGATGGATAAAAGCAGATCAGTTAAAATCCAAAGGTCAAAGATGAAAGTAATCATGATGACTGATTAGGGTCATCATTTCAATCTTCCCAAAAGTTTATTAGGACCAATTTTAGGATTTGCAAAAGTTGTGATGACAGGATGGATAATTTATTGGTTATTGGCTATCATGCAAGGAAAATGAAAATAAATGCATTGATTTGAGAATATGTATGCCAGCTTTATGCATATAAATAGGCTTTAAAAGTCTCATTGTGTTTTATGGCTCCACACAAATAGCAAAATCACCTCATGACTTGGAAATAGACCATGTGCTTCTTATAAGCTGCCATCGACCAGTTGGTTTTGCCACTTAAATCCTCCTATTAATGCCAATCAACGGGCGAATGGATGCCTGCTTGGGAGGATACAGAAGGAACTTAGGTCTGTGCTTCTCAAACATTAATGTACCCATAAACCACCTAGGACCCTGTTAAAAATGTGGGTCGTAACTCGGTAGGACTGGGAGGCCTGATGCTCTGGTTCCAACAAGCTCCAGGTGAGACTGATGTCACTGCTCCATGGACCACACATTGAGTAGCAAAGCCTTGGACATCTCGATGCTCCCCAAAGCTCATCTGGAGCTAAATTATTTTTGTTATTGTTGTTGTTGTTGTTAAAGTTGTAGGTTTACAGAAATAGTCATGCAGGAAATAGAATTCCTTTATACCCCCTATTATTACCAACTTGCATTGGTGTGGTACATTTGTGACAATTGATGGAAGAATATTATTATAATTATACTGTTAGTATAGTCCATGGTTTACGTTAAGGTTCTTTGTTTCTGTTGTACAATCCTGCATTGTTGTTGGCTTTTTAATTTTTATTCTAGTATCAATTATACATTTGAAAATTTCCCCCTTTTACCATATTCAAATACATATTACCCTCACAATGTTGTGCTACCATCACTCGTTTCCATTACCAAAACTTTTCCAGTACTGCAGATAGAAACTGTACAATTTAAGCATTAACTCCCATTCCCTACCCCCAAACCAGTCCCTGGTTTCCTATATTTTAGTTTTTCACTCTACAAATTTCCTTATTCTAATTATTTCATTTCAGTGAGATCATACATATTCGTCCTTTTGTGTCTGGCTTATTTCTCTCAACATGTCTTCAAGCTTCATCCATTTTATTGTATGTATCAGAACTTCATTCCTTTTATGGCTGAATAACATTCCATCGTATGTAGATACCAGTTTGCTTAGCCATTCATTGGTTAATGGACATTTGGGGTTGCTTCCATCTTTTCCAGTTATGAATAATGCCACTATAAATATCGGTGTGCAAATATCTGTCTGAGTACCTGCCTTCATACGTTTGCAGAATGTACCTAGATTTGGGATTGCCAGGTCATATGGTAATTTTGTTCTCAGCTTTCTGAGGAGCCATCAAACTATCTTCCACAGTGACTCTACAACTTTACATTTCCACCAGCAATGAAGAAGTGTTCCTATTTCTCCATACCCTAGGTAACACTCATCATTTTCTGGGATTGTTTTTAATAGTAGCCATTCTAGTGGGTGTGAAATATTATCTCCAAATGCTTTTGATTTGCATTTCCTTAATAATTAATGTTACTGACGATAGTTGCATATGCTTTTTGGCCATTTGTTTATCGCTAGATGTGTATTCAAATCTTTTTTCAAATAGGTTGTTTGTCTTTTTGCTGTTGAATTGTAGGATTTCTTGATTGATTCTGGATATTAAATCCTTATTGGAGTTTCTAAATATTTTCACCCATCCTGTAGGTTGTCTTTTTATTTCACTGTAAAGACCTTTGATGCACAAAAGTTTTTTATTTTTGATGAGGTCCCATTTATCTATTTATTCTGTTGTTGCTCGTGCTTTGGGTGTAAACCACAAGAAACCTTTGCCCCATACAAGGTCCTGAAGATGCTTCCTTATGTTTTAGTCTAATCATATAATGCTGGTTCTTAAATTCAGGACTTTGATCCATTTTGAGCATGAATTTATGCATTATGGGAATTCCAGAAACAGAAAAAGGGACAGAAGGAATATTCAAAAAATAATGGCAAGAAACTTCCCAAATTTAATGAGAGATATGGATACACACATTCAAGAATCTCAACATACCCCAAACTGGATAATCTCAAAAACTGCCATACCCAGACACGTAATTATCATACTCTCCAGTAACAAGAACATGGGGAGAGTCCTGAAAGCTGAAAGAGATAAGGCAACAAGTTATGTACAAGGGAATCCTTAAAAATTAAGTGCTGATTTCTCATCAGAAACCATGACAACAAGAAGGTAGTGGGACAAATATTTAAAGTGCTGAAAGGAAACAATTGCCAGCAAAGAATTGCACATCTGATGAGACTTTCTTTCAAACATGAGCGAGAGATTAAGACATCCTCAGATAAACGAAAGGTGAAGGAGTTCATCACCACTAGACCTGCCCTAGAAGACCTACAAGAAGTGCCATAGGGACTTCTTCAGACTGAAGGGAAAGGACTCTAGGCAACAGGTCAAAGCAGCATAAACCTCTGGAAAAAGTCACCAGTGGGTGATTATAAACACCAGTAATACTGTATTGTATTTTTTTGGTTTGTAACTACACTTTTTACTTCTTACATGGATTAAAATGCAAAGGCATAAAAATGATGACAAATGTATGGTTTGGGATATACAATGTATGCAGATATAATTTGTTAGAAGTACAACAAGTATTAGGGGGAACAAAGGGTATAGAGATAGCATATGTGTATGCTATTGAAGTTAAGTTGGTATCAATTCAAACATGATTGTTACAGATTTAAGATGTTAAATGTCAGCCCCGTGGTAACCACAAAGGAAATATTCAAAAAATATATTTAGAAAGAAATGAAAAGGGACTTAAAATGGTACAATACAAAAACTCAAATAAATACGAAAGTAGGCATTGATGGGAGAATTGTGGAAGTAAATTCTTTATGTAATGATTCAGATACACAAGAGAAGAAAGAGTTACTATAGCTGTCAAAAGGAGTGAGATATCTGGAGAATATGTTTGCAGAAGCATGGTTTGAATAAAGCAACATAAGCAGCTTTTGTAAGCGCATTGTTTTGCGGTATTTGCTTAATTCTGGAACGTCAGTACTATAAGCTTCCTCTTTCTTATTCATCCTTTCACCTTTCCTGGAGTTAGTACTCCATATCTAAATGAAAAGATGTGTCTAAGAAAAGTAATTTTTACTCCCCTAGCAAATTTGGCATCCAATGTATGTCTCTGAAAACCAAGTAGGGTATTTTATACATCATTCAGAAAGTTTTTCATCTTTTCTTTCTCTTCCCTTCTTCTTCATTGTCTTCTTTTTCTCCTCTTCCCCCCACCTTCTTCTTATTGCCTTCTTCAAGGATGAAGCATTTTTGAAGGTTCCAGATATCAGTGTGTGTGTTTAGCAGCTTAATACCATACAATGGATTGACTTCAACAACAGGAACTTTTTGGCTCATGGTTTTGAGGCTGGGTGTTCCAGTTTGCTAGCTGCCAGAATGCAACACACCAGAGATGGATTGGCTTTTAATAAAAGGGAATTTAATTCATTAGTTCTTCAGAGGAAAGGCAGTTAACTTTCAACTGAGGTTCTTTCTTACATGAGAAGGCACAGGACAATCTCTGCTGGCCTTCTCTCCAGGCCTCTGGGTTCCAACAACTTTCCCCGGTGTGATTTCTTTGCATCTCCAAAGGCCTGGGCTGAGCTGCGAGTGCTGAGATGAGGTGTGCTGAGCTGCTTGGGCTGTACTATGTTGAATTCTCTCATTTAAGCATCAAACATCATTCATTACAGCAGGCACACCTCTTAGCTGACTGCAAATGTAATGAGCCAGAAATGAGTTTCCCGTACCATTGGCTCATGTCCACAGCAACAGAACTAGGCGCCTTCACCTGGCCATGTTGACAACTGAATCTAACTACCACACAGGGAGAAGTCTAAATCAAGGCATCACCAAGGCAGTGCTTTCTCCCTGAAGGCTGTGGCACTCTGGGGCTGGCCGACGGTGACCCTCGGCCCTTGGCTTTTCTGTCACAAGGCAATGCATATGGCAGCATCTTCCCCTTTCTCTTCTGGGTTCCATTGACTTCCAGCTTCTGGCTGCTCACTGTGCCTTCTCCCAATGTGGTCTTCTCTATAAGGCCCCCTCAAATAGGATTAAGACCCATCCTGATTCGGTTGGGCCACAGCATAGCTGAAATGACCTCATCGAGAGGCCTTAGTTATAAGGGTCCACACCCACAGGACTGGGTTAAGATCAGAAGCATATTTTCTGGGGCACCCAATTCCAAGCCACCGCAGCGTGCAAGTCACTAAATACAAGTGGGAGTTGGCCAGGCATATTGACGGCCATGTAAAGGGGCTCCGCTAAAGCACTGGCGCCTTCTGGCAGAGAACAGGCAGCAGCAGCAACGATTCACAAGGCGCCCCAGCAGACATATGGGAGTGTATAAACTGGTCAAATCTGTAAATCCATTTATTAGGAAGTCATCTGTGAGACTGAAGGGGCATGACTTTTGTGCAATGTAATGCAGGCACCCTCTTACCTAATTCTAATTTGTTCTCCTACTCTTTGTTTCACAATGACTTGCATGGAACTTTCCATAAAGAGATGTAAATGATAACATTTTCTTTCCTAATCCCCTAACTATAAAGCAACTTAACATTAACACTAGGTTTTTAGTAATCAGGTACCCAGGCAAAAGCAAATAATTTGTATAAAAGTGTGTTCACAGATTTCACTAAATCAAAACTTCAGATCAGTATTTTTGGAATATCTATGGCTACAAACACTCAAATGTGATATTGTACATCTTTGTGGGTAACTACAATCCCACTAGAAAGCCATTTCCAAAGGGGCAGACTGCACCAAACAGGGGCAGATTTATATTCAATCTTAAAGTAGCATACTACATTGTAAATTTAAAACTTCAAAAGCCACCAAATGAAACACAGTCATTCAACTTTGGCTATACCCACATTTTGTCCACAAAGCTCAAACACACACATTAAGTTAAAACAGAGTATAACACAATGTGGAGCTTATGCAAATGATATTGATATAAAATCTGTTTAGTGTTTTAAAGACCTAGGAAAGTGGAAAATGTCACACTCTACGTACTTAATCTTAGTTTAACAAAATACATCTTTATTTATAACTCTAAATGTCCCCTGATTCATCAGTAAAGCTTTATTATTTCTTTAATATTCTCAAATATATTTATTTCATCAAAATTTGATTCCAAAATTCTTCTCTTTTCACCTTAAAAAGTGTGAATTCCAGGAAAGACCAAGTTAGTATTTATTAACATAAAAGCAACTTTTATGTTGATAAATATGCTTTTCATTCTTTTCTCCTTTATTTATAGGCATCATGTCATAATGTTTTCTTTTCTTTCTGATTAAAATGTTATATTTGATTTTCCAAGAATAAAGTAGCTCACAGAAACCAAAGTAAAGATAAAATTTTTAATCTGAAAAATAGCCAGATGGATCAACCAAGCAGTAGCAGGAATGCTTTAGGTCAGCAGTTGCTATAAATCAGGCACGCCACTCAAATTCACATTTGTAAGGTAATTTATTTTTGAGAGAATTTACTACTATTTGAGCTTTACTATTTATTAGGTAGGGGTGTGTGTGAGTAAAGTATTTATGTCATATCAATTCTTTTTATAGCCTATTAATTCAGGCAACTCGTAATTATAAATAATCTCAGCTGAATGAACTAAATTTGGCAGATTTCTCCATGGATTCAGACACTGAGTCATGTGAGCCTAAGGGCTTTTCCAAAAAGTCCCTTTCAACCCCGAGATTCTCTGACTCCAGTAAGGAGATACCCCAACTGTTTCCCCAGGGGCACTCGGACCTGAAAAAGTCTAATACAATGTCCAAAATGGCCCTCCTTCCCAGGAAAAAACTACGCTTGGAGAAGCCAGACACCGCATGATATTTTCATGACATCATTTATTACACTTATGTTACAAAACCTAAACCTGGAGTCACTTTACTTCTTATTAAAAAGAAGATTGTACAGCTACCTCGCTTTTCCTGGGTGACCCTGTGATTGTGAACACCTTGTGACTGACACCCCCTGTATGTATGGGTAGATGGGTAGGCGGGTGTGTGGGTAGAGGAATAAAATAAATAAATAAATATGTAATAACGGGGGGTACGGGGTATGGGATGTTTGGGATTTCTTTTTCATTTTTGTTTCTTTCTTTGGAGTAATGAAAACGTCCTGGGATTGGCTGTGCAGTGATGCTCAGCTACGTGCTGGTGCTGTGAGCCACCGACTGACACTTGGATGAATTGAATGTATGTGAGTCTATCCCAATAAAGTCGCATTTTAAAAAAAGTCGGCCTGTGTTCATTTCTCTGAGTTCTGATCCTCCTAAACAATCCCTTTGGCTTCTGTTCGCCGTCTGTGTGGTGAAGTTCACTGTACACAAAAACATAGTCCCAAGTCAAGTCCAGGGATGCTCCTTCTGGGAGACAGACCTTTTCTGCTGCAGAGGCAGCCCTCCTGGATGCAGGGGGAAGGCCCAGAGGAGCTTGAGAAATCGCTCTAGTTCTCTTTCTATCACCCAGGTTATACTTTATATTTTGATTATATGCCAGGTTTTCATAGAGGAAGAGAACAAAGCTTTAGTGGGATGGCGTGTATTTGCTTTGGTTTCTAACATACTGTATCTACAATGGGCTGTTTTGTTCTATCTCTGATATAAAAAGTGTTTGGCTTTTAATTATAGACATGTGACCTTCAGCAGGTACTGAATTCAGAGGTGATATTTTAAGCTCCCACAGCTTTGTTTCAAGGTTTGAGTGTGTTAATTCCTATGCAAATGACTCTGTGGCAGAGTTCACTGACGCACTGGAGCTGCGTAAAGAAACTTCCATTTATTCGTGGAAAGAGAGGAGAGAAGCTCTGTGAGGAAATAAAAAGACTAGGGGAGCAAGCCAAGACACATCATCCTTCTGGCGCCCTGAACCTCATAAGGCCAGATTGTTTGGAATGGACTCACGTGGGAGGGGAATCAGGACTAAGTGTCATGTCAGAAATGCATGGACCAAGCCCTAGGCATCGAAGAAAGCTGATGGAGCCCCACCCTGCTCCGAGGCTAGGCCTCCCAGGGAACAAGTCACCCCAGGCCCGTCTTCTCATGTTTTCTTTTCTAACATATTTTCCAGAAGCAATAATTACAAGTGTTAAATAACATATATCACATATTGTATATTATATTGCGCTCTTATATATTGTATTTTATATTAGCTTTTATTATATAATATGTAATCAACGATATGGGTAAGTGAATGGTCTGAGAGTACCATGAAGTTTATAGATGTCGTTCATTCAGCTCTTATTGATCTTAATCCAAACTCAGTCTCAATCCCAGTATTGCTGATTAATAGGAGATGTAAGTCCTGTAATTACACCCAGTGTTAAAGCTTTAGCCAAGACCCTAGAATTCAAACACAGACATAAATGTAAATGGTAATCAGAAGGGGCGGGAGGTAGAAGGGGGTGTTTGGGGGATGATTAGGGAGCTATTTGCCAGGAAGAGATGCAAGCAAGACAGGCGAGGAAAGCAGGCAGGAGACGCAGATCCAGTCCTTAAAAATGAGCTGTGTGTTCCTGGAGATTTTCCTGCCAAATTCCTTCCTGCAACCACGGTGAAGGAATCAAGGTCCTCTTATATAGCTTTTGTCTGACACCATGGACCGTGCTTCTGAGCCTGCGAATCATCAGGGGTGTTCTGGCTTCCGGCTCTGCACTTCATGGCTCCTCAATGCTCACTGATTTCCCATTAGTTGTGTCTACAGTTTCTTAAAGGAATCTGAGTTTCCAGAAAACCATTCACCAAAAATGGACTGAATCACCAAAGTTGGGAATATTCTATTGGCTTCTACAATAGAAGAAAATAGCTAAATACAAATTTGCAGTCAATTCTGTGCTTCTTCATGCCAGAGTTCCCTGGATAGAGTTCCAGGAGAACAGAAAGAGCTCACCGAGGTGAGTTAGCAGGCGCTGAAAGGGCCGTTGCATAAACGAAGCTGCTGTAAGCTCAGCCCTCATGTTTAAGAAGTGTCACTTGGTTTAATGCAATGACGGTGGACATAATGCTGTTTTATAAAATAGCAATTATGCTTCTGCAAATAAACTGATTCACTCTCTTGTGAAAATTCATATAAGTTCTATTTACTTGGCTATAAGAGCTTAGGGAAAAATGTCTTTTTCATTTTTCTTTTCCAATAATAATGACTTTCATGTGCTGCCCCAATAATAAATGGATGTTAAAGGCAAAAATAAAACTATGACTCTTAAGTTAATGAGGAAGCAGCTAGAAACAGAGATGTAGTTGAAGCAAGAAATGTCTGTTTCTGAATTTCTTCATTTCATCTTGAAAATTCCTTTGGCAAGGCCGTATTTTCAACGTAAAGGGGTTGCTGGCATGTGGAAGCATTCCCCCCCAAGGGAGGGCCACTTTCCAGCTGCTTTCCCAGCCCCTTCGCTCCCTGCCTGGTCGTAGCTGCAGGGGGGTCAGTACCTGGAGCCGGAAGCATGAAAGGCAAGGCCAGAGGTCACTGGATGAAAGGGGATTCCTGCATGCGGACTTCCCTTGACCACCAGCTGAGCTCTGTGTTGATGGACCTACAAGGACTGATCAGGAGGTTACCTGAAGGTCATAGACAGGGGGAGACAACAGCTCTAAAAGAAGGAGCAGGAGGTCACAATTCCTCCAGTGCCACTGATTGATCTGAAGCGTTCAGACCTAGAAAGAGAGAGACGAACATTTAATTACACAGTGATAGTAACCATTCATGGGCCATGTTTACACCCCGATGGAATAAAATTCTGTGGAAAGGGCAGTTGTATGCTGATTCGGTAAGAGTCCATTTATTCAAATAAATTTCACAGTAGAAAACCCTGAGAAAAAATAGTGTGAAAGTCTAATAAATTAATCAAATATGGGTATCAGTGTAATAGGACGTGAATGGCACAGAGATGTCACGTGGCATGCTCACAGGTGTATTTCCTTTCTAATCATTTATATTTAATGAATAATGATTTTATTTTAATACAAAGTAGTAAAAGATATTGTAGAATAAAATTCTTAAATTATGTTTATAAAAAATAATAAACTGAAAGTATCTGGCCCCTAAGCATTAACTTCTAATTTTAAAATAATTAAAACTAAATTATTGAATAAAAACCAACATAGCAAATTCCTTTTGACCTTCCAGAACTCTCTAGACTCGTTCACTTTTTGCTACTTGGCTGTGACATGAACCATTTGTGTGTTCCTGTTTAAGAGAACATATAGCTGAATTTCAAAGCTACTATGTACTTTATTGTACAATCACCAAATGGGAACCTTGACATGGTTACAAATATAGTGCTAATGTCTGCCGGTCAAATGGGATTCCCTTTCTTACCTGGCAGAAGCTGATGACGTTGGGGTTTTTTTTCATGCAAAGTGGACAGGTCTGCAAATGTTTAAAGTATGAGACATTACCAGCTTCCCTACACTACCTCCAAGTGTAAGGAGCTGTTATTTCCACCTGGGAGAACTGTCCATGGCAGGGGGCAAAGAGCAGAGTGAGGACTCTGCCAGAATCCTGGACTGCAGAGTATGTGCCTGTTTTCATGCTCCTCCTGGAATTCACAACATACACAAAACACATATATACATAGCCAAGATCAGAAATTGTCATTTATTTTTTAAATGTATTCAGGATAATCCAAATCCTAATAGAATTTCTCATTAGAGTAGGCATATAATTACTACAGTTTGGACTCAAAGCATTGAAATAATTCACTAACTGCAAACCAACCATGGATTGGCATCAAATGCCAGGTGAGCCTGTGTGGAAGGAGGGTTTGCCTTACCTGGTCTGGTCACCTTCTGAAACTCAGCTGCAGGACGAATGGGGCACCCTGGCTAATGGACTCTTGGTTTGAGCTTGAACGAGATGTGGGGGCAAGTACAAAAGGTTCCGGAATGTTGTCATTGAAGAGCCCTTTTCAATCTGGAAAGTCTTTCCCAATGGACCTGGGGGCCTGGGCACAGCCACAGGTGAACTCTTGTTCAGACCTGCATGGAGCAAGGGGAGCTGTGAGGAGCTAACTGTGCATCTTGGAGGGAATTCTGCACCACCATTTACCAACCCTCAGCTTTGTCTAGGTGACATCTGTGTGTTCACACAGTGCTAGCACATTCTCGTGGATCTGAAAGAGAAGTCACCTGGCCCAGGATAAATACTAAGGCTTTGCTCTGAACCCAAGAGCTGATGGCATGAATCTCTGTGTGCTCAGGTGTTCAGCTGGTCAAAGCACCACAGCCAAACATCAACCTGAGCTCTCCTCCCTTAAGTTGCTGCCTGTTCCCCCAAACCTAGAAATCTGGACTCTGGCCAGAAGTAAGCAAGCAAAATAAGTAAAAGAAAGAAGTAATGTCCTTGTAGTATTTATGGCCTATGGTCTAAGTAGAAGCAGGAAATACCAGAAATTTCCATCAGAAGGACTGTTTCCAGGAGATTTTTCAGACTAATTTTGCATAACCACATTTTGCTTATCCAAAAAGACTTAGACAGTTTGAATTAAGCATCTGAACTTCTGGGTGCTCATTTGAACCAAAGCCAAACTCTGAACTTTCCAGGTTTGCCTGTCATTAATCAAAATTTCGAAGATCAATGGCATGCAATGAATCAAGTACAATAGGCGCCATGAATCGGGACAGCAAGGAGCAGCACCGGGGATGGCGAGAACTCTGTGCTGGGAAGATTCTGGCTGTCTTTACATACTGAGTGACTCAGCACCTCATCAGCCCGGAGAAAGGTGAGTGCTGGGTATGCAGAGGCGGCCTGCCCTGGACATGCAGTGGAGGGGAGAGCTCAGTCACACACCCCAACCTCAGGGCCCAGGGGGCCACAGGGGACATGTCTGCAGATTTGAGGACATTCGTAGAAGAGTCCCAGAAATAAGAGCCACGGAAAACAGTTTACCAGGGAGCATTTGAAATATGACTCCAATCTACCCCTGTGTGATGTGCGTGTGTGTGTGTTTGTGTGTGTTGTGTACACACAAGGGAAACTGAGAATTGTCAGGGATATTAATGGGCATTGTGGGAAAAAATATGGTCTGCGTTCAAACAGGTTTGAATAATGCTGGCTTGATCAAACTTAGACAGGTTTATTACTAATGTGCATTTTAAACCATCACATTTATTTGTAGGACTAATGTTCCGGAACAGCACTTTGGCAAATGTCAGTCTATAAACTGACCTTTTTTGCTTTAAAAATAAAAAAAGGTAAGTAGTAGAATATATTCTTAACCCCATCTCCAAAATTCCTCATAATGTACTTATTTATTTGGCATTAAAAAAAAAAGTAAAACAGAGCCCACGATCAAGTCATCTTTGCACCCCATCTTCTGTTGATCCTTCCACCACACATTCAGCTGCACAGAATCTCAAAATATGAAAAACTTCTTCTTCTCTCTTGGGACATTTCTTTCCCCAGTGATAATCACATGAATATCTGGGGCTCATATTAGGCCAAGTAAAACTAAAAGAAGATTTAGCATGAACTTAAGAGCATTGGCTAAGGAACACGTCATTTCTTTTGCTATATAAGCAGACACAAAAAACACTTAATAAATACATTAATATTTGGCTTAGAATTTCCCATTTATTGTTACACAAAAATATATTTATCTTCAAATTGTTTTTGTTTAAATACGATTACAGAATACTCATTTTAAACTGTCATAATTTAAAAATCTTCCAGGCTAATATTCTGGAGAACTTATCCCACCAAAACAATATCGAAGTCATAGATTTTTTTAGACTGATTGATCAATCGATTGATAGACAGACAATGATAGGCAAAGTGGCAAAGAAATTTAAAAAGGGAAAAGTAAATTTGATTTGCTATACCACATTGAAATCCATTTATTCTCAAGACAAAAACCATTCATTCTCAGAAGTCCCAGGAACCATTTTACCCAACTTTCTTTAATTTTTGATGCATTTGTGTTTTGTATGTTATTTAAATGATTAAATTCCAAATTGACTATTATATTCATGTTTGTATCATTATTACCTTGATTAAAAGAGAAAAATGCATACACTAGCATTACACAATTCATAGTAATATTACTACAGCTAAGTACTTCCATCATGCAGAAATGATTACACAACACTACTAAACATGCAGAAATGATTACACAACACTACTAAACATGCGTTGCACTGGGTCACAAGGACAAAGACATGAGTCAAACATGGTCCTTTGTCCTCAAAGAATTTGCACCCTATTCATACCTTTTAAAAAGGATCCATTTGGGCTCAAGTTTATTTCATCTGATGTTGATGCAAGGAAAAAGTCTTCCTTAAAACATGTAAGTAGTATATAATATAGAATTCATCTTAACCAATGGTTTATGCAAAATCATCTCAATGATATTTTGATTTAATAAAATAATCAAAATAAAATAAAATCCTTTATTTCAACCGCTGGTTTATGCAAAGTCATCTCAAATATAATTTTAGCTGGTCAAGGAAGCTAGATGCGAAACACAAAAGCTGACATCACTAAGTTGCTGGGCCCACTGAAGTTGCCTCCTGGCTTATTATTACGATCAGGAAGCAAGCACCTCCAGAAACATTCTTCACCTGTGACCTAGATGGGATCTCATAAGTACTCTCTTACTAGAAAGAAGCCGCTGTACTTCTTAACCCAGATCTTTGCCAAATCACTGGGGAGTTGATGGTTCATTCAAAACACTGCCATGGAACAATGGGACAATCCTAAAAGAAAGTTTCAAAGTTTTGCACTTTCAAGGAAAAAACTCCACTTGAATTTTAAAATATCTATCAGTAAAAAGGAAACCATTAAAAATAAAGTAAGAGGTTCCTGGGTGAGTATCTCGTGGGAGTGAAAATAAAACCTTTGCTAGGTCTGCTCTCCAGGCCAGAAGTCATAACGGTGAAGATGGATTCTATTGATGCTCCGGTCTAAAACAGGGAACGTGCTCAGATGTTACTTGGCATACCGGGTGCATTCGTTTGCTCCCACTGACAATGTATTACCACAAATTTAGCATCTTCAAAGAGCCCAAATTCTGTGGGTCAGGAATCCAGTGCGTTGCATCCAAGCCCCCTGCTCGGGTCTCAGCCAGCTGAAATGCACATGTGGCCTGCTACAGCCCATCGGAAGTCTTGACCAAGAAAACACTGCTATTCAGCTCCCATGGGTGTTGGCAGGATTCATTTCCTCGTGGCCCTGTTTTCTTGCTTGCTGCGGGCTAGGAACCAGGCTCAGCTCCCAGGGGCTGCTCTCAGATCCTTGCCACGTGCCCCACTCCTGGGAAGCTCACAGCTTGGCGGTTTGCACCTCCACGCCCAGCAGGACAAACTGGGTACCTCTGAATCTCTCCTCAAGGCAGACCTTGATCTTCTTTTAAAGGATTCAGCTGGCTACGTCGGGGCCACCCGGAATAAGCCAGCTGATCAGGGGCCTTAACTACATTAGCAAAATCCCGTTGCTTTGCCATAGCATAAAACCTGTTCATGGGGGTGAAATGTCACCATATCCATGGCTCCTGCCAGCACCCCAGGGGAGGGAGTTGCACAGGGCACACAGCAAGGCGCGGAAACCATAGGGGCATCTTAGCACCCTACTTGCCACAAAAGAGGAGATTGATAAGCCCTTTTAAGTAAATGAATGACAAAATAATCCATCCAAAGAAAATAAACCATGAACTTCAAACTCGGAAAAACTTTCTATAAGAAACACTCAAAAATGACTTTAATCTAGTTATACCATAATAAAAATAATGTTCAAAAAACATGGAAATAAAATTTACAAATGGTGAAAATACACAAATACAAGAGATCTCATAATCAAATAAATGCACATAATAATGATTCATTATTCATGGAGCATATTAGAGAAATAGTTTTTAAGAGTATGCAGAATGGACGAGCAGGTATGAAAAATCAGGCTCTTGTACACTGGTGGGGTGAAATCTATTCATATGACCTCTATGGAGAGCATTTGAGCAAAAGGTATCAAGTGCGTCTAGAAAGCAAATCACTTTGACCCAGCAATCCCATTTTTAGTCATTGATTCCAAGGAAAAAAGTAGATGAGAATGCAAAGATGTTTGTAACCCTTCTGGATCAAAATAGCAGAGTAAGCCCACACATTTATGTCCCCTCTCTCCTAACATCCCATTAACCCCCAAACAAGATGGAGAACAGAAGGGATCAGTAGTAAACAGAAATGTTGACGCGTGCTGTAGACTGTATCAAACTTACACACGTAAAGAGTTGTCAGAAAACTCATAAAAGAAAAAAGGGGCAAAGGAAATCAATTAGGAGAAGGCTGCAGAAAAGGTACGAGCTCTTCAGCCTGGCTGAATTCAAACACATAGCATCTGTAAAGCAAGAACAGGTTATCGGGCCATATGGGGGGTTAAATATCACATTATCATTTCTGAAAGTATCTTATGTGTTTGTTTATACAGTTCTGTCTTGTGCCCACAAGAGTATGACCTCCACCGTGACTCTGAGTGTTGAAATGTCAACATGGATACTTGAGTTGCTTCTACCTTTTGGCCCTTGTGAATAATGCTGCAATGAACATTGGTGCACAAGTATCTGCTGCATCTGTTTTCAATGAGGGAGTCACGTGCAGACTTTCTGTTTGGGAGGATGAAAGCATTTTGGCAATGGATGGTGGTGATGGAAGCACAGTATTACGAATCTCATGAATGTCCCTGAGTGATGTGCCTGAAAATGATTAAAATGCAAAATTCTGTGTTGTATGCATGTTACCACAATGGAAGTTGACATATACATATACACACCTACACAGGAATGATGAAAATCAATAGCGACATGAAATAAAAGCTGAATGGAAAGATGAAAGGAGAACAATAACTTAAATTTTACCGAAGTAATATGAAAATCACCCAGGCTCCAATGGCTTATGGCCGAGAAAAGTGCTGCTGCTGACGGTGGCTCTACATGCCATGCAACAGTGGGCAGTGCCATCTGTGCTCCAGTGAACTGGAGCCACAAGAGGGTGGCTCGCTGCCTTGCAGCTGGTTCCCCTCCACCCCCACCCCTCAGCTAAGCACCACAATCCGTAGCTCCTCAGGATCCTGGCCTCCCTGTGACACGGTCTTGAACTCCTGCCATCTGCAGTATAGGAGCACAGTCAAGTGTTGGCCTCAGAAAGACCTGGAGGTGCATCTTGGCCCATTTACAGGAGTGTGATTTTGGTCAAATTATTGCTTCCCTGACCTTCCATTTCTTGATCAGTAAAATGCAGTCAATGGGTTTCTCATTCATCACTGTTAGATGAATGTCTGACCACATACTGAATTTTGTTTTTAAAGTTGGCTTCCATTAGCACTGTTGTTTTTACTGTTTACTGTCATTTTACCTGGTTCTGCACTTTGGTAAAATATTTTTTTTAAGTTGACTTCCATCAGCACTGTGTCATTTTTCTCATTTACTGTTATTTGATCTGGTTTCACACTCCTTGGAAATGATCTAACGTGATCCCCTACCTGTTCTGTGTCCTTCCCATCTGAGAACAGACGATGGTAGAATCCCATATCTGTAAGCTATTAAAACCAGTAGGCACTTTGGACAGCCTCCTTAGTTACCTAGAGGTCATCATCAGTCATAGAAGCTGGAGCTGGAAATGTATGGTGACAGGTAGACTGTCACTGTTCAATAATGAACAGAACAGAAGCAAAGGGATGGTTTCTGTTGCCATTCAACATGCATTTTGTCAACACCCCCTTCCTAAACTCTCACAGTCCACTTTTTTTTTTTTGTATGCCATATGGCAGGGTCACATTTCATTCTTTTTCCATGTGAGTATCCCATTATTGCAGCACCATTGGTTGAATTTTTTGTTTGTTTGTTTTTGTTGGTTTCTTTGTTTGTTTGTTTGGGAAGTGCATGGGCTGGGAATTGAAACTGGGTCTCCCACAGTGAGAATTCTACCACTGAACAACCCTTGTACCACTCACAGCGCACTTTTTAATGCAAATTAATTTCTAATAGTATAGACCACTATCAAATAGCTAATAAGGTTTCTAATATCCCCAGACAAAAAGGAAAAATAAATTAAAGGAATTCAGAAAATTCTTAGTTCATTCAATTTGCTAAAATACATTGTCATTAATTCTGATAAGAATGATTTCCAGTGGGCTGAATCCAGGGAAATGGTTGATTAAGTAGGAGAGATAACAGAAAAAATATGTCCGAGGTGACGTATTAGGCGAGAGGATGTGGAAAGGAAATATAGGAAGAATAAATTAGTCTCCATCCATAAAGCCAGATTTTCTGTTCTCATTCTTTGTTTAAATTCTTCCTGCCCAGTGTTTTGGGGAAAATGACCATCATCGGGAGGGAAATCAACTTCTAACTTCATCAGAATTCATCAGGGGAGACAGCCATGGTCATCTCTACCAGCATATTGGGTGGCCACCATGGTCCCCTATGGTTCCAAGCATTTTACACACACACACACACACCCATGCACACACTTGCACTTCATTTGCACCATCACCCTAGTAGGAAGCATATCTTCCCATGAGGTCACACAAGGTGCTAGGAAGTTTCCAATCCTGATGAATACTGGCTCCCTGTCCAGGGCCCATGTCCCCCTACCCCATGCCCCACAGCTCCCCCAGCCCAGGCAGAAGGGGTGGAGCCACAGGGAGGGAAATGGGGCCTGCGGGAGGCTCCAGGAGGCCACACAAACCCCAAGGAGGACAGGGCAGTGAAAAGGACCCCTCTGACAAGCCGACCAAGAGCTGGTTTAGAAATGCAAAGGACCAAGACTATCTGAAACAGTGCTGCAAAGGCACAGTTGGAGCCTCACACTTGAGCAACTTCAAAACCAATTAAAAGCTACGATAGTCAAGATGGGGTGGAAACTGACATAAAGACAGACATATAAATCAGGGAATGAAATTGAGAGTTCCAGAAGTAAACCCTTACATTTATGGTCAGCTGATTTTCAACAAAGGTATTGAGGTAATTCAATCGGCAAAGAAGGGTATCTTCAACAAATGGTGGCATGGCAACTGGTTACCCATATGCAAAAGAATGCATTTGGTACCTCCTACCATATACAAAAATTAATACAAAATGGATCACAGGCCTAAATGAGCAAAACAATAAAATTCTTTTAAGACATATTGGACTAAATCTTTGGGACCTGGGATTAGGCAATGATTGCTTAGGCATGATACCACAAACTCAAACAAAGACAGACAAAATTGATAGACTGATTTCATCAAAATTGAAAACTTTGTATTTTAAATGATACCTTCAAGAAAGTGAACTCCAACTCCCAGACTTTGAAAAAATATTTACCAACACAAAACCAATAAAAGATTTATATACAGGATATATAAAAACACATACCACTTAAAAACTGCTAGCTGCCAGAAGGCAATATACCAGAAACAGAATGGCTTTTAAAAAGGGGAATTTAATAAGTTGGTAGTTTACAGTTCTAAAGCCAAAAAAAGTCCCAATTAAAGCAAGTCTATAGAAATGTCCAATCTAAGGCATCCAGGAAAAGATACCTTGGTTCAAGAAGGCTGATGACGATCAGGGTTTCTTTCTCAAGCAGAAGGGCACATGGCGAACACAGTCAGAGTTTCTCTCTCATCTGGAAGGGCACATGGTGAGCACAGCGTCATCTGCTAGCTTCTTCTCCTGGCTTCCTGTTTCCATGAAGCTCCCCAGGAAGTATGTTCCTTCTTCATCTCCAAAGGTTGCTGGCTGGTGGACTCTGCTTCTTATGGCTATGTCATTCTGCTCTGCTGTCTCTGAATCTCTCATTCTCCAAAATGTTTCCTCTTTTATAGGACTCAGAAATTAGTTAAGACCCACCCAAATGAGTGGAGACACGCTTCCAGCTAATCCAGTTTAAATCACATCTCCAGGGAGATGATCTAATTACAGTTTCAAACATTCAATACTGAATAGGGATTAGAGGAAATGGCTGCCTTTACAAAATGGGATTAAGATTAAAACATGGCTTTTCTAGGGTACATACATCATTTTAAACCAGCACAAAGCTCAACATCATTACTCATTAGGGAAATGCTAATCAGAACCTCAATGTGATACTACCTCACATCCACCAAGGTGGCTAAAATAAAAAAGACAGACAATAGCAAGTGTCGACAAGGATGTGGAGAAATTGGAACCTTCATACAATAATGGTAGGAAAGCAAAATGATGTAGAAACCTTGGGAAAGAGTTTGGCCATTCCTCAGAATATTAAACATAAAGATGGCATAAGACTCAGCAAATCTACTCTTAGATAACTACCCAAAGAAAGTGAAACATATGCCCACACACAAACAGGTATAACGGCATTATTCATAGTAACCAAACAGTAGAAACACCTTAAATGGAAGATGCATGAATAAACAGTTGTGTCATATCCATACAATGGAATATACTATTTGACAACAAAAAGGGATGAAGTACCAACACACAGTACAACTAGGATGAGCTTCAAAAGCATCATGGTAAGTGGAGAGACGTCACAGATCACATATTGTATGGGTCTGTTTATGTGAAAAGTAAAGAATAGGCAAATCCAGAGTCCAAAGTAGATTTGTGGTTGCCTTGGTGTGGGGGAGGGGCAAGGAGGAGGGGAAAAGGGAGTGACTCGTCATGGGTTCCGAGTTTCTGGGGTGATTAAAGGGGTCTAAAATCAGATTATGGTGATTGTTGCACAACTCTGTAAATATAATAAAAGCCATTGAACTGCACACTTTAAGTGGGAGAATGTTTTGTTGGTAAACTATATCTCAACAGAGCTGTTAGGAAAAAGTTCAGATGCAGAAAGGAGGAGCCTTAAAGAGGCCCTTTCTCACATAGATAAGGCATTTTTATCAAACTTACTTCCAAAGACACTTGCCAGATAGGTTTCCTTGTTGGGGGTTCTTATAATAAATCATATTTCCCTACAGCCCCTACAATAATAGATAGTTTGAGTCTGCATATTTGATGGAGATGGGTATTGCTTCCTCAAAACACTACAAATGCAATATTTTAAATGTTTTCACGACAGCCTGATGGAGCAATAATATTTCAATAGTAAATTCATTTGTTTTATTCCTTCAGGATAATATCTTCAGTTAGAGGCATGCCCTGTATTCTATTGCTTTTTCAAAAATATGCATTTAAAATGGCTTGTGAAAAGTATGTTAAATAAATCTTTTTCACTATGTTGGAAGTTTAAGTGATTAAATAAAAATAGAATCCAACATTTTACAACTTGAACAAGCTTCCAAACGCCGCATTACTAAACTCCATTCTTTCCATCATGGAATCATCTGACAGTTCAGTGTGAGACAGGCTCGCCTCCTACGTAATTCCAGAGGAACTGTGTGGGAGGTGAGGCTGCCCTATAACCTGGGGAGGCCTTGAAAGCTTAATTAATTCTCCAAAACCAAACTGATTTGCATGGCCTAATTAGCCTACATTTCTTAAACAAACCCAAAACAAAGCTAGTTGATATAGTTTCATGCAAACAAACAATAACACCTGATCGCTCCCCACATTTGGGCGCCATCGTTATTATAGCTGTTCACCCGTTTTAACTCTCCAGTGCTTGGAATAATAATAACCTGTTAGAACTTTGAAATGAAAATCTTTCCACTTGACAAATACTGATGTTTTTAAGGATTTCAAAAGCCGATGTCACACAGGCTTCCTTTTGATTTTCCTCTCACTCGGTGCACGTGCATTAGTGAAGTTCTCAGAAGCAAAGGGGCTAAGCGCAGCCCCTCCTCCACGGTTGTCCAGTGTCAATCAGCAGGGGGAGCTCTCCTATTATTTTAGTGACCACAAACAAAGCACAGAAGCTTTTTTATTGACCCTCCTGGGGACAATGGTGAAGGTTTAAGAAAACAGAAAGGGTGCTGTCATCTGAAGAGTATTAACCTGAGGATTGGCTCAGACCTGGCGCTGGACTCCATTCCATCTGGAGAACGCATTCCCTAAAGAAGCCTTGCAAATTAATGGGGGGTAGAAGTTGCACGCCTGTAGAAAATTACCCCATTCTAATAAGGAATCAAGCGCTTCACCCTTAAAGCTGAATAAAACTAATTGCATCAGAATTGTAATGGCCACTTATCATCTTTTTGATACTACTGAATATTTGGAAGGGTCTGAGAAGAAAAAAAATTCAAATGAATAGATTTTTAAACATTCAGAATAGTGGCTTTAAGCCATACATTATAATGCAAGTTTACAAAACGAAAAAAGCTTTAGACTCTTGAAAATGCTTTGAGATTTTGTAGTTAAGGTAAATAAAATGTCACGTAAAGGAAAAGAAGAGTATATCTGATAAGAATTCATGCATTTTCTTAATCAGGGACAAATTTGCATGATGCAGAATTGGAATGACTAAGTAACAATGCTATCATAGATGTGCCATAGCATATATTGCCATGCGGCAAATCAAAGACAACAAAATACAGAACGTGGTTAGAAAGAGATCACAATGGCAAGAACTGCATATCTCAATGTGAATACATTTTTCAGCCTCATA
>PVIY010033306.1:0-29021 GCA_004026745.1 Myrmecophaga tridactyla | reverse complement strand
GGGGCGGGTGATGTGGGGCAGGTGGGGCTCTGGTGCAGGTGTGCAGGTGTGGGGGGTGGAGTTTGGGGTAGGGGTGCACATGTGTTTGGGGGGCTGTGTAGCATATATGCACACGTGAGCACCTGCCTGCTATGGGAGCAGAGCGCTTGTGCTAGGGGGTGGCCCGAGGGTGTGCACGTGTGCAGGGCAGGGTGTTGGGGTGCAGGGGTCAAGAGGTTGGTGGACGGATGCAGGGGTGCCAGGGAAGTAGGGTGTGGCTGTGAGCATGCTGGGTCTTTGGGGTGGGGCCCTGGTGTGTGCAAGCACAGAGTCCATGGGCAGTGGGCTGGGGTTGTGCAGCATGGGCTGGAGGTGTGTGTGGCCCGGATGTACAGGTCAGCGCTTGTCCAGAGCTGGGCTGGGGCGTGGCAGGGGTGTGCAAGTGCGGGTGTGCAGATCTGGAAGGTCCTTACACTGATGTACTAGTGTGCAGAGCTCAGAGGCCCGGGCAGGGCTGTGCGACTATGAGGGCTGGGGCGGGTGTGGCCCAAGCAGGAAGGTGAGCGCCCGGCAGGGGTGGAGGGGCTGGGCACCAGTGCCCAGGTCCCTGGAGGGGCGGGAGAATGTGCCCTTGCATGGGAGAGGTGAGTCAGGCTGGGTCAGGCGGGCGTGTGCGCGGGGCGGGGTGCGGGGTGTGGGGGGATCATGTGGAGCGATGGGGGTGTCTGGGCCGAGGGCTTGGAGCATGGTAGGGGCTGGTGATGGGGTTCAGTTGTGTGGGGTGTAGGGGGAGTCGCGGGTCACGGGGCAGGGGTGGCAAGCATGAGGGTTCCATTCAAGGAACGTGGCTTGGCTTACCTCCTCATCCCAACCCCCTGATCCTGCTTTCCTGATGGCTCCGGGCCTCTGATTGGGAATAGGCGCGTCAGGCTGTGTGCTCCAGCTGGACGGGTCTCTGGTTCTCTGTCTCAGTTCTCCAGCTTTGGCAGCCAGAGCCTCCCTCTGTGGTGTAGAGACCCACCCAGGTCGCTCGTCCCTGGAATCACTGTCCCAGTCGCCTTCCCATCCTGTTTCTTGCTGTTCCTTGGAGCAGAGGTGAATTTGACCAATCCTTTTCTGCCATCTTCCCAAAACTGCAGATGCTCTTTTGTACTCTTGGAATCTTCTCTCTGGATGCTCCTTCTCAGAATGCTTCCTTTTTAAACTCAGCAGCTTGTGCTTCCCTTCTACCTGGGTAAATGGAGTCCCTGCTCTGAGCAACTCAGGTGGTCATTGTGCTTTTGAGTGCCTTTCTTGGGGTTTTCTAAGACCTCTCTGGTGTGAGGGACAGGCTGGACTGGGAATGCTGTCCATATGGGATACCCCAGGTTGCTGTGTGGATCTCATGTTTATCCACATATGGGGTTGGCCGGATGACTGAAGGAGCTCCGGGAATCACTCCTATTGAGTTTTGCAGCAGCTCTGTGGCGAAGCCCAGTTTCTAAGAGGGCAACGTGAAGAGCAAATCACACCCGCTGGTCAGGGTCGCATTCCTTTCATGGACTTACATAAGACTGGCCTGTAGGAATGCGCTGACAAGGTGATTTGGGGTGATGCATGCTCACACTGGACATACGCTGAGGTCAGGGTTCTGGCTTAGTGACAGTCCATCACATGACCTTGGGCTTGAGTTGCCATCCATGTTGCAGCAGGCTCATCTATAGCCCCGTGGACCTTAAGCTGACTGGATGAGTGATGGACATTCCTTCTGCCAATGGGGCTGTCCTTTCACTTTGTCTCTGGCAGGCAATAGGACACTGTGAAGGAGATGCACATGCCATGTGTGCAGACACACACACACACACATATACTCACACACAAAGCAAGGAAAAAAATCCAAATCATTGCCAAGTGAAAAAACAATCAACAGAGTGAGACTGAGGTCTTTATGAAGTTGAAAAATAAGTAAATCATATCATCCATGTTTAAATTTATGATTTATATAATATTTCTACATTTGAAAATAAAAATAGTATTGAGAATGGCATTTTACTCCCACAGGACTTTTAAAGTGTTCCCTGAATATGTACTGTCTGCAAGAAGAATCTCTATTCTGCTGACCTAACTTTCACATCAAGGGAAATGTAGCATTTTAAATCATAAATGAACCACTCATTGTCTTTAGATATTTTAATACTTAAAGAAAGTTTTAATTTTTTTTTGCAATGAGTGTTTCATTATTGGGTAATACTGTTTCATATTAATAAAATAGAAACAGTCATTTTCAAATAACAATTTCATTTGGTAGCTAATAATAAGTAAAAATTTGGAAATGGATAAAAACTACCAAGGTCTAATTCATCATTTCCTCCTAGGTAATAACAACGCCTGTATAGGTCACTGATTTGAAGGAAACAATAATAAAAATAATTTAATTCAGTTTTTTTGCCTAGGAAGTACTCAGATATGTACTTTATTACATCTAGGGAGGCATAGTTCCTGTCTTTTATGACCTAATGGCTGTTAATTCTGTGACTAACAGCTCCAATATGGGAATAATTGAAAGCGATCTCTGCACATTAGAGAAATGACCCATTGAAACAAAAATAGATAATGGCAAGAAAAATTCTGAGGCAGAATAACTACAAAGTTAAGACTCTCTAAGCTCAAGTACAGCATAAAAAGACTTAGGAATTGTAATAAAATATGTAATATAAGTGAGCCAGCCGCATAGGGCTATATTCAGAAAAGCAAAGAGGATATTATTAATTAAGGGAATTTTAATCTCACTTTACCAATGAATGCATTCTTGCTGATTATTAAAAAGTCTGGTTTTGGTCTCTGTATTTTAAATAGAATTGATTACAACTGGTGGGCTGGACAAAAGTTTAGAAGAGAAGGTCGTGTTAAATTTGTGAAGAGATTTAAATTCAGGGTGATCGTACATCCCAGTTTATGCTTTTTTTTTCCATGACTGTGAATGACAAATTTCATGGTCCTCACTTTCAGGTGGATGAAATAGTTATGAAGAAGACATTCACAGGCTCTTCTCCATGTCCCCAGGGGCTTAAAGAGGCCAAAGAAATAATAAAAATGCTCTTTTTATAGCTCCAGTCTGATTGTCTGAAACTCCTCTGATGAAAACTCCTCAATGCCTTCCTATTTACCCAAAAACAAAGTTCAAAATGTATAAGGCCTTTCATGGAACTGCCTCTGCTTACCTTCACAGACTCTTTACACTTCTTCCCCCATTCTTAGTTCTCTAGTCAACTCTTAGGAATCTTTTCAAACTAACACTCTTTCTTGTCTGGGCCAACACATGTGCCCTGCTGGAATATTCTCTCATTCCATGACTGACACCCATCACTTCATTTACTAATGCATAATTGTCCTAGAGTATTCTCAGCTCAGGCGGCTTTCCCAGAAACCAGTTCCTGGACCACTAACACTTGGGTCAGGTGTTATCCATTCTAGGTACTGCCATAGCGTTTTGCATTTGTCACATTCATGGCACTCATCCCAACATGTTTTAATTCTGCATTTACTTTATTGAGTTAGACTGACAGATAAGTAGGCCGAGGGCTCCATGAGGACAAGGCCTGTTGCACAGCCCAGTCCCTGGCTCATAATAATCGCTTAATGAGTATGCTGCATTGATTTGTTGAATTGGAGTCACTCTCTAGTATAAAGATTTTCTTGTTGTTTTTACAGAAATAGCTAGTCAGATCAGAACAAAAATAAATTTGAATTATTATCTATATTGCAATGAGTGTTTCATTATTGGGTAATACTGTTTCATATTAATAAAATAGAAACAGTCATTTTCAAATAGCAATTTCATTTGGTAGCTAATAATAAGTAAAAATTTGGAAATGGATAAAAACTACCAAGGTCTAATTCATCATTTCCTCCTAGGTAATAACAACGCCTGTATAGGTCACTGAATTGAAGGAAAAATAATAAAAATAATTTAATTAATTCTAATTAATTCTATTTCTAAAATAATTAAATTTTAATTTAATTCTGGGTTGACCAATTATGTATGTTTTTAGACGTTCTCAAGTCCAGCATTGACTTTAACTGCCCCAGACAATATCTGCTTGCTTTTCCTTAAACCTCAGGGCGTGGGCACGCCACAGCTCCCTTGGCAGTGTTTTTGCATTGCTGTAAACATACTTGATGCCAAGAAATTCACAAGAATTAAAATTTTAAAACATAAGCTCTTAATGAATCCTTTACGTATTAAACTTATATTTTCCTAATGAAGGGAAAATGGTTTTCCACGTGACAGTGCATTTGCTGTCATTGGAAAATGCCTATTCTTGTGCAACAAATGGATGTTATAGCCATCAAAGCAAATATATTACTGAATACATACCACAATGTATTATTCTAGGAGGAATTCACTCTAACAAGGATTTTCACATTTCTTCCCATAAAAGCTTTGACTTTAAATTTTTGGGACGCTAATATCTTCACTTTTTAATGTATCAATAGCAGTCTTACAAAATGGGCTAATATTTTTCTAACATATTTGAATCAAGAGAACTAATTCATGTATTTAGACTGCTTTCATATGGTGTATTCTCACTACAAATATTTTCTTTTATTATAAAGACTTGAAAATAGTAAGTTTTACTATGCTTTATAAGATGTTAATCTGTGTGTTTTGTGAATTAACTCAATTCTCAAAACAACCCTATGAAGTAAGCATTTATTATATCCATTTTACAATTAAGGAACATAAATCTTAGGGATATAAGTTCACATAACTAGTAAGTAATTGTGCCAGTTTGAAAGTATTATGTACCTCAGAAAAGCCATGTTTTAATCTTGATTCAATCTTGTGGGGGCATCCATTTCTTTTAATTCTGATTTAATACTATAGGGCAGAAACTTTTGATTATTTTATCTCCATGGAGATGGGGCTCCACCCATTCCAGGTGAGTCTTCATTATTTTATTGGAGGCTTTTAAAAGAGGAATCATTTTGGAGAGAGTAGAGCCAACAGAGAGAGCAGAGGTAGAAATTTGGAGGACAGTTGCTTCAGGGAACAGAGACACGGATATTTGGAGATGCTTGGAGCCCAGCAGATGTTATTGTGTGTCTTCCTATGAGATGCTGAGCAAAATAGAACCTGTAGAGGGCCAAGGGAAGCCAAGAGATGAAAGCAACCCCAGAGAGACAAAGTGAGGAACCCCCACAGGAACAGAGGAGCCCAGGAGCAAGGGACCAGCAGATGCCAGCCATGTGCCTTCACAGCTGACAGAGGTGCTCCAGACTCATCAGCCTTTCTTGACTTAAGGTATATTTCCCTGGATGCCTTAGTATGGACATTTTTATAGGCTTAGAAACTATAAATTTAGAACTCATTAAATTCCTTTTTAAAAACCATTCCATTTCTGTAAGCATTCTGACAGCTTACAAACAAAAATAGTTATAGATTGGAATTTGAACCCAGGCAGACAAGCTCTAAAGTCTGAACATTTAACCACTAAGCTGTTAAAGCTTTTGAATTAAATATAAATATTTCTATTAATAGATTAAAGAAAGATATTTCTTATTTAGAAGTGGAAAACTCATTTGAATACAGTGACCTCACCTATGAAATAGGATAAAGCAAACTTGTTACCAGACAAAGGCAGTTGATTCTTTTGCCTGATATGTTCAAATGACAAACTCCTGAGACACCAGGGTTTCAAAGAGAGAAAAAGTTCATTTCTAGGTGTGAAGGAGGAGATCAGAGGGGCTGATCAGAGGCCAAATCACTGAAGTGATTCTGATGGTTTTATAGTATTAAAAGATGGGCAGGTTTTAGGATTATGAGCACAGTGGCCCCAGATGATGGAATTAGAGGTGATTTTATTACTGAGCAGGCACAGATAGATTATATGCTTATTGCAGAATGTACGTAAGAAAATGGCGGCCTTCATATGATGATGGGCATGAATTTTAGTATTATAATGAGGTATAGATGACTTATGATTTAAAGTCCAAGCTATGGCACATGTCAGCTGGGCCCATTTTGGTTAGATCTAGCTTTAGTTATCAAGATAACTTTGGACTTGGTGTGGGTGAGTTCTGGGCTGACCCAAGACCCTTCATTAATAAAATCAGGGGCAGTCTTTAGTGATCACAAGACTTCAAAATCAGAAAACTGGATTAAATGGGTACAGGTGAGGGTCAGTCACGAAGTTTTATAATCTCAAGGGCACAAGATAAAGGCTATACAGTTGTTATCAGAGATCAAGGCAGTTGGATTACAGTTCAAAGATTTCAGGTATTGTCTTTTGTCTACTCCAATACACCAGAAAGCAAAAGTGTGTATCTATATAATGACTCAGCATCCATAATCATCCCTCAAACTAATTTCTCGGTTACAAACTTAGTATCAATTATCAGAGAATCGGTGAGATGGAGAACCAGGCTCACACTTTCTAGGGGGACCCTCCCTATGAAGATGGTAGACATTATAGATGGAATAAAATGATGCATCACCAAACCTGTGTCCATTTATCCATCAATCCATTAATTTAATAAAATCCACTGAACCTTTTATCACTTAATATGTGTATGTTCCAACACTAAGCACTGTGAAAATTACAAAATATATAATGTGACCCCATTCCTATAGTCTCTATTAAGAAATGGTCCTTTAAGTATGAATACACATACATGCTTTGGAGTACTTCTGGATTTTGCTTTGAGATTAGGAGGGTAGAATTGATGATACGAACAGTGAGATTTAATAGGTCCCAAAAGGTACAGCACAGAGTAATCTTGTCTCCATGAAGTAGTTACTTGTGTTAAGTATGGGGTCCCAGGTGTATTTTAGCCCACTTTATTTTGAGAACCACTGAGATGATAATCTTTAACATTTTTTGTTGTATATCACATTATACAATAAGGTTCTTAACTTCATCTTTTTACCAAGGGTAGGGAACATCCACCACTTTGGTAGTCAAGTGAAGTTTATGCACCTGGTATTGACAAAGTTTTCGTAAAATGAATGATATCGCACATGTAGGGTTACAAAGGAAATCATGTATTTCTATTCATGTATCTCTTGAGAGTTCCTAGATTAATAACGCTTTCGTCATTTAGGCCCAGGAACATCTGGCAGAGTAGACGTGGGGGAAAAAAAGACAATGTTTTAAAAAATTCTTCATTAAGCTGCGAGGTTGTTACTTAACAAAAATAGTGGTTGTATGAAGATCTGGTTGCCCTGAAACATTTTGGAAGTGGAGGAATGATAATGAAGTAAGTTAATGGTTAGGAAAACATATTTATGGAGAATGGGCATTAGTAGTAAAAGGTTTGGGCACAGATTCCAACTCTGCTGTTTGTAGCTGTGTCACTTACAGTACACTAACCTCTCTGAGCCTTAGTGTTCTCATCTGTTCAATAATAAGACATGTCCTTCTCTTTGAAAAGAAATATAATACCTCAAAACAAAACAAAGAAAAAATAGATTAAACCAGTGTTAAGTACTACAGTAAATATTGAATAAATGAGAGACTCTCATATCAATTCTTCTTCTTCTTCAAGTAGTGTGGAAGCCGCTAATGATCCCCTCGCGAAGACAGCAAAACCGGTTTATTATTGCTTTTTCTCATTACACTACATGTGAGAACCTTCCCACCTGCTTGGTATGATGTCTGAGAGAGAGTTATGGATCTATCAATTTATTGGTGGGTAGAATTTATAGCTTTGTAAGTAAAATAATTTAACTTTTACATAAAAAACTTTAGCTTATGTACAATCCAATATAACACTGACTCATCCCAGAATGAAGGTTCACCAGATCAAACATTTCCAGTCTAGAAAGGTTTAATGCATGTAACATTTCTTTGTGACCTAGAACGTTTTACTTCATATAAGCAAAGTAATGAACCCGAGAACAGTTTTTGACAAGAAATAAGAATATTTCTTATATTAGAAATTTGGAAAATATAAAGACAAAAATGGAAATCACTCTTTATCACAGTACCCATAGACAAAAATAATCACTGTTAATATTATGATGTATATGCAAATTTATATATATATGTAAGTGAATAAATAAGGCTCTATCTATTGAGATTATTTTGTAACCTTCTTTTTCAGTGTAATCATTTACACCAAATGATTAAGGTAATCATATTACCTTTATAGTACAATCATGATTATCATTCTTCCAAAATATGGCACTTAATAACTTCCAATATGTGTCTGTATATTTGAGTATTCCATAATTAACTAATTCCGTATTTTATAAATTTACATTGTTTTAAAGCATTAGAAGCCATTGGAGTGAACATTTTTGCACCTAATCTCTGTGAATCTCTCTGTTTCCTTAGAATAAATTCCTGGAAAGTTTGGATCATTGAAAGACCATATGAATCCTACTTATAGGTGTTCTGCTATGTGAAAACAAAATCTGAGGAATCGGATTTGGTATACATTTTTGCGTAGAACCTACTTTGACTGAATTCAGTGAAAAATAAAGGTATAATTAAATGGCCAAAAGATTGACTACAAATGGAAGCTTCAGGCTTTCTTCTCTAGTGTTCCATTGGTAAGACCTTAGGTCATCCAGACTGTGGCTCAGGCCGATACCCTCATCATGGGTATCATCATCGTTACAGCAGCTAAAGCTTATGAAATGCCACACCAGGTGCTTTTTTATGTACTGCTTTAATAAAGCCTCCAGTGACCCTATGTGGTAGGTATTGCTGGGTCTGTTTTGTATAGGAAAAGCAGTTTAAACGCACTAAGTGCATTTCTGAAGTCCAGCGGTAATGGCAGAACAATCTGTGCGTCATGCCCTGCGCTCTGGGATTTGGCATCCGTCCGCTCTGCCCCGGTGCCCTCTCCAAACATTCGTGGGTTCCGGGTATTCTCAAACCGATTCACAGCTCAGATGAACTGTGATCGCTCTTAATTTGGCCCCCCTTATACCTTCCTCAGTGTTCCGCCCACCTCGAATCTTTATCTATACTTACTGAAGGGTGTGGGTCGGCTGTGAATGCCCGAGGCATGGCAGCGGGGGACAGGGGCATTTGAAAATCTACCCATTCCAGGAAAAATAAACCAACCTTGATCATGTCCCTGCCCGTGAGACTCCCTGGCAACAAACTCTGTGTTCCACACCATTCCCTCTCTTATGTAGGACTAATCCAGGTATTTTGTAATTCTAATTTATTTGAAAACATCACTGATGACGCCTGGTGCAGACAACAAAGGTCTTTTATTTTTTATTCAGAATGAGGAGCATATGTGGTTGTTAAAACCTTGTAAACTTGACAGGCAACCTCATTATAATTTCCAAAGAGAAATGTCAAAAGAAAATATCCAAAAGATCAGATGCATTGTACAGAAATAATCCCTTTAAAATGACTAAAGGCAGGCAAAGGAAAAAAAACTATATTTGAAGAAAAATATTCACATGCTATTTTGGTTTTAAAAAAATGTTATGAGACATATGGATATGTCCAGACAACATCAAATCCACAAATGAAGTTGTTCAATTTGATTAAAAAAATTAAGGATTTGCATAATGAAATAGTCTACCTTTCAAATAACTATTTCAGCATAGTTGGCCTGCTTTATGTAGATTCAATTATTGAAAAATATATTTTATCATAGAATTTGGAAATATATTAAAAAGAATTTTTAAAGTTCAAAAGTGTATATCCTGCCCTGCCAGAAACCTGGGTTTGATTCCCAGTGCCTGTCCATGCAAAAAAAAAAAAAGTGTACATCTGTCTTCAACTTATCAGACCCTGCTTCTACTTATAAAGTTTATGTTTTGTCAAACCACTAGGCGTAATGAAAAAATGTCTGCTTTTCTAAATTCATTTGAATTTTAAATGTACATTCAAGTTCATATTTAAAGGGATTGTTTGTTTTTATATCTTAAGAAAATGAGAAATGATGGATTTCTCAGAGTTCCTATTTAAGTATTTATCAAAATATATAAAAGGGAGGAAGATGGAATTTTCCCCATTGTGAAGATTGTTTGCAGACCAGGTGGAAGACTGATGCTTGGCTAACTTTGGTGGTTCCCCCAAAAGTACTGAATAGACTTCAAATCTGCTTGAGTCAGAGGTATGGTTTACTTCGTTTGGGGAATGACATTTTGCTTCTGCCAGATCTAAGGTACAGAATAGTATTCTGGTTTATGTATTGACTATGTACCTGGATTGGAAAGAGTGGTTAGAATATAAAGAAAGAGTGCCTATCACAATGCCTGACATAGAAGTAGGTACCAGGTACATACTTTCTTTTTCCTCTAAATTTTTTTCCCTTAAACTTCTTAAGTATTAGGCAAAGAAGGGGGAATCTCTGGGGCAGTTTGTGAGGATGTAGGATGAAAAGTAGAACTGATGATGGCAAAAGATGAAATGAAATGCTTCTTTTTGTGTCTCTCCATCTCACAAACCAACCATCAAGTTTTCACATGAAAAAGGAATTATCTGGCATTCTCTGGTTAGTAACAAATTGGTCTTATGTATAAAGGCACCTTAACCTTTGCAAAAATCACATGTGAAATTATTTATTACGTGTTTAACAGAATTCCTATAATAGTAGGCTCAAGATGGTTAGGAGACAATTTTCCACAGGTGTCTTACATTTCTGCATATTTTTGTGAGTCAGGCACTAACTGAGCTCTTTTCCAGATGGTCTTTTCAGGGATGACTGGATAGCCAACAGCCTTGCAAAACAGAGATATAGTCTCCCTCAAGAGCAAAGAGCAGGCATGACCATTGCTGACACTTATAATTGACCATTATGAAAGATTCCATTTATCTAAACTCAGGGTTCCTTTGCTGTAACACAGTTTACTGCATGAGTTCACATTCATCTAAGTCCATCCTTATGTCCTCGATGGGACTTGGGGAAAAGGGGAACTGCCGCATGTGTGCTTGTATTCATGCTGCCTGCTGTACCATGAGTGATAAAGTCCTTTGTTTCTGACCCAGGAGTCTCATTTCTTCTGCCAGCATCCACAAACCTTGCAAATAGGGTAAGATCTCAGACTGTTCATAGATCTTACAGATAATACATTAACTGTACAGTTTTTCTAGTAAAATAAAAATAGAACTCATTTTACAGCAAGGTGAATTACCTTGCTTTTAAAAGACTTTTATTCTGGATAAAGTAAAGTATATCTATTCTGATTGGATTCATAGTCTTGTCTTTCTAAGTTCAAAGGTCATGTATGGAAAATTTTTGCTATTTGTTGGGCTGGGAGGCAGACATAGGGCATGTGCAATGTGTAATTGCTCTTTAAGGTGAAGATATCTGTATATTTTAGCATTCTTTTGTAATGTTGGATTCCTGCTGGCTCTATAGAGAGTGGATGTTTATCACAGGTCGCAGCTCAGAGGACACTTCAGCCAGGAAGCCTTTCTCGATCAACCAAACCAGAAGCATTTATTTCTTCTAGGAACACCTACAGCTTTCTGTCTGTTTCTGAACCTAAATTTTGGGAACTCGTAACTTTTTGTTGTATATTATAGCTTGCAGTATGTGACTTATACTTTCTATTACACAAAATCTTACCTTCTTTCCTAGATTTAAAATTTTAAATCTTTCCTAGTCATTGTTTGGCTCATATTTGCAATTGTGATAACACATGACATAATTCCTTATTCACAGCAAGTACTCTCAAACTCCATCTCTATCTATCATTTATCTATATCTGTCTATCTATCTATCTGCCTATCTATCTATCATCTATCTATCTATCTATCTATCTATCTATCTATCTATCTATCTATCTATCTATCTATCTAATCTATCTCTATCTATCTTTTCAGACCTTATGATCATATTGACTATAACAGTTCAATGCACTGCATTTGGAAAGCCAGTTGCATGATGGCTGTTGCATTAGTCATGTTTAATGCACCTCTTGGTAAATGTTAGTGAGAGGTTATAAAAATTCTAAAATGCATAATTAGAGATACAAAGTTTGCTTTTTGAATTAGCAGCTAATGGTTGAAGTATCTTTGATATTTCCAACACAGCTGGATGTGGCCTTATTTGAATTAGCCATAAAAGGAATTTGACAGCAGTTTATATATTTTTAGCTTTGTTTAAAAATGTATGTTTAATTCTCCCGAATCACAGTCTGTTAGGGTGGATTTCTTTTAAGTACCTTGAAGGTAGGGCACTCCTGCGTGACTCACTATGCCATCCAGAAAGTTCCTAATAAATGTTTGATCAAGGAAATTGAAAATCTTTGTTTTCTTATTTGAAATGTTAATATTTGCTACCTAGTTATAAAAACACACTATCATTGGAAAAATTTTGAAAATAAAGATAGATAGAAAAATATAGAGATATAAAGACATAAAAATCACCAAAAGTACCAATGCCAAGTAACCACTTTATACATGTTAATGCATCTATTTCACTTATTTTATTATCGTATGCATTTCAGACTTTTCCTCACCATATGTATTTAAGACATAAAGTCATTGTGTACTGTTTTGTAATACAATTTACATTTAGTTATTAGTATGGTCTGAATACTTTCCTATGACATTAAATATTTACTAGTTTATTGGCTGCCTGGTACAGATTAGCACAATTTCTTTAATCAATTACCTAATTTTAGAAATTTAATTCCTTTCTCGTCTATTTGTTGTTGAAACGCTGTTTTGAAGAATATTATCTTTCAAAAACTGTATGTATATCCATTGTCAGTGCCTTAAAATAAAATCCTGGAAATGGAATTTCGGGGTCAAATATTTGCATAAATTTGGTTTCAGAAATAAAATACTTATTTAAGCTACTATTAGCAGTAATAACTATTAATAGGGTCTTAACATTTTAGATGCATATGCAGCCAGTGATGGAAAATAACATATGCCATCAAATTATTAAATTACACTCACCTGTCTACCCCTTTTTCCACCTTACAGCACACATTTTCCTGTCTTATTTTGTATATGACTATCATTTTATTTGTTTACTTTCATCTTAAATAAGGCTGTTAATTCTAACTTACAAATAATTTCTAAAATATCAATATTTTCATGAATTGAATTATATCTCCCAAAAAGACATGCTCATTTCCTGATCCCCAGTTCTGTGAATGTGAACATATTTGGAAATAGGATCTTTGAAGATGTTATTAGTTAAGATGAGGCCAAACTGGATTAGGGTAGACACTTAATTTAATTTAACTGGTGTTCATATGTTAAGTGCAAACGCACAGATAGGTTAAAAGTAAAAGGATAGGAAAGTACATACCATGTTGTTTTAATTTCCTGGCTTCTAAAACAAAAGAGGTTTGAGAGACTAGAAGGCTTGCTTCCTTCCAGGGTCGGTATCTTCTGGCTGGCTGGCAACCTTTGGGGTTCCTTGGCTTTTCCATCATATGGCAATGGACATGGCAGTATCTTCACGTTTTTCTTCTGGGTTCCATTGACTTTCAGCTACTGGCTCCTCCCTGTTACTTATCTTCCTGTGTCTAATTTCCTCTCCTTATAGGACTTCAGTCCTATTGGATTAAGGACCCCCACATTCAGTTTGGGCCACCTTAACTAATAACATGTTCAAAGGTCCTTTTTGCAAATGGGCTCATCCCATAGGTACAAGGTTTGGACATAAACATGCCTTTTGTGGGGGACATGATTCAATCCCCAATGCACTAAGAAAAAATAAGTTACTACATTAGTATCATAAAAAGTAAATTTCAGAGCAAGGACTTTTACCAAATATAACGGACAATTTCATAATGATAAAGGAATCATTTTATCAACAGATCATACAATCCTAATGATAGCTTCAGAAACCCGAAGCAAAACTGGTGGAATTGCAAGGTGAAATAGGCAAATCCTCAATTATAATAAGAAATTTCAGTACCCTTTAATATTTGACAGACCAATTGAAGAGAAAATCAGTAAAGATTTGGTACTGAACAATACTGTCAACCCACTTGACATTACGCATTCATAGAACACTGCAACCAACAATAGCACAATACACACTTTTCATATACATGAAACATTTACCAAGATAAACTGTGTTCTGGATCATAAAACAAGTCCCAATAAGTTTAAAAAGTTTCAAAGCATGTAAATTGCTATTTGACCACAATGGAATAGAATTATAAGTCAATAGCAGAAACATCACTAGAAAATCTCAAATTATTTGGAAACTGCATGATATACTTTTAAATAACCCATGGGTCAAACAGGAATCAAAAGGAATATTAGGAAGTATTTTGAGTTTAATGAAAATTAAAACACCATGTATCAAAATTTATGATGCCACTAAAGCACTAATTCAGGGGAAATTTATAGTACTAAACAGCTGTATTAGAAAAGGAGAAAGTCTCAATCACTGTCCTTAGCTTTCACTTTAAAAAAACTAAAAAAAGATGCTCGAAACAAACCCCAAGAAAGCAGAAAAAGGAAATAGTAAACATCAGAGCAGAAATCAAGAAAATGGAAAACTAGCACAATAGAGAAAATCAAAGAACTCAAATAGATCTTTCTTGAGGAATCTACAAAATTGATAGATCTCTATCCAAATTGATGAGAAAAAAGAGAAGACAGAAATTACCAATATGAAGAATACTATCAAAACTAAAGATTCTATAGTGTTAAAGGGATGATAACAGAATATTATGAACAATGTTTTGCCAACAATTTGATAATTTATATGTCCTTGAGAGACTCGAGCTATCGAAGCTTAGTCAAGAAGTAGATAAGCTGAATAGCTTGATTAAAAGAATTGAATTTGTAGTTAAAAGCCATGCTGCAAATAGAACTCCAGGCCCGGATGTCTTCACTGGTGAATTCTAAACAATTAAAGTAAAAATAATGTCAATTCTACTTGGCACGTCTATAAAATTGAAGAAGAAGGAATGTTGGAGGGAAAATTGATTTTTGACAAAGATTCCAAGAAATTGAATGAAGAAAGTTTTGTATTTTCAACAAATGGTACTGGGAAAGTACAAATCCATATGCAAGAAATAGAAAATAAGAAATATGAAGGTCATAGGCCTAACTGTAAAACCTAAAACTATGAAATTTAGAGACAAAAAAATGGAATAAACTTTTGTCGCCTTGAGGTGGGCAAATATTTCTTATATATGATGCCAAAATCACGATCTGTAAGAGAACAAACAACTTGATTTATTGGACTTCGTAAAATTGAATTCTTCTGTCCCTGCTAAAAGAATGAAAAGACAAACACAGAATGGGAGAAAATATTTGCATGTAACCATATATTTGAGAAAGAGTTTAAATCCAGAAAACAGAGAGTACTTTCAAACTCAATAAGTAAACAAAAACCCATTTTAAAAATGGCAAAAGATTTGAACTTATCCTTCACATAATAAGAGATATAATGGCAAATAAGCACATGAAAAGATAGTCAACATCATTAGTTATTATGGGAATGCGAATTAAAACCACCATGAAATGCTATTAAGCCCCTATGTGAATGGCTAAAATTAAAAAGACTGACCATGCCAAATGTTAGTGAAGATGTTGAGAAACTGAACTTTCATACATTGCTAGTGGGAATGTAAAATGGTACAACAACTTTGGAAAACAGTTTGAAAGTTTCTTTAAAAATTCAAAATATTCCTTCCATATGATCCAATCATTCTCTAGATATTTATCCAAAAGGAAAGAAAAGCATGTCTGTACAAATACTCTTTCATAAATGTTCATAACAACTTCATTTTTAATAGACCCAAACTAAAAGTAATCCAAATATCCACAACAGGGGAGTGGCTAAACATACTGTGGTATACCCATTTCATGGAATACTATTCAGCAATAAAAAAGGAAAGAACTATTACATACAACAAAATAGATGATCTCCAAAATAATTATGCTGATCGACAGAAGTCTGACTAAAAAAAAAAAGTAATATTGTATGATTCCATTTTTTAAAAATTCTGGAGAATTCAAGCTAATCTATTGTGGTGAAAAGCAAATCAGTGTTTGCTCGGGTAAGGGAGGGGCAGGGAGCTGATGGGGGGACTATAAAGGGGCATGCAGAAACTTTTAGGGTGAACAGTCATGTTTATTATCTTGTGATGGTTTTATGAATGTGTAAGCATGTCAAAACCTTTCAGATTGTACACTTTAAATATACTCAGTTTATAGTACGTCACTTATACTTCAATATAAAATGCAAAAAAGTATCACGTTCCTTGAGTTCATTAGAGTATCTTCTCTGGATTTTTGTTTTAATTACTGGTCAATAATTGTCATTTGCTTGTGATCTTGTGCTGGACCATATAAATTACTATCTTATGACTTTAGCTTAAATCCTTTATAAACAAGTCACTTTAAACCAAAGTGCCTCTATTGCAAACCATATTTTGAAGACTCAAGTGATGATCTAATGTAATGAAGAAAATGATCAGAAGATATGTTCATCTTTGAGATGTCTCATTGCTGTTTGTACTTTAAATCGGCATTTAATCCTTTTGGAATTTGCAAATGTTTTCAATGTGATCTTGTCCTAGGCAAGTTTTCCAGATCATGAAGGTTGTCCACCTAGGACAGCTAGGCTGGGAATCCTCTTGTGCTTGATGGATGTGACCACAGGTGGGAGGGGAAAAACGTATCCTCAGGTCCCTGCTTGGCAGATATGAAGAGTAGAGTGTTGAAAATTCTCAGGGAAGGACCATGCATGTCTCATGAGGGGTGATTTTTACAAACTGACAAATCTAGGACAATCTCCTTGGCTCTACACAGAACCAGAGCGAGACACTTACTGGGCTGCCCCTGCGCCTCATCTCTGACATAAAGAAGAGGATCAAAAGTCTAAATCCTTGGTTCCAGGCTGGGCAATAGGGATTGGAATGGGCATCTCTTGGCTGTTCCACAGACACTGGTATAGATTCCTCTCTTCCACCCCACCCAGATGACTGAATAAAATATACATTTTTTCTGTCATATTAATTTCATTTGGTCTAGAGGAAGACATAATTTATATTAGGTATGAATCTTAGTATGAGACACTGGGATATCAACATCTGTTAAATTTGAGTACCCATAATTGTTAGGTTTATGTAGAAATAAAAATCTTTAAGATTTTCCCCTTGTAAAACAGTTTAAGAAATATTTTTATGAGCATATCATTCTTTTCTAGGCAACCTGCTAATGGTGACAGTACTGTTTCTGTATGTGGGTGAGGCTGAAAAGACAATATAGAACTGTCAGCCGTGTACCATGTACACCTAACATTTGTCATTTGCTTCATTTGGTAGCTGCAATTTGAATATCCTGTTAGTTTATTCTGAACTTTGGCTAAAGAATTTCCTTTATACTGGGAGTTATTTTGATATGTCTAGCATTGTGTCCCACAATTGCACCAAGTTGCTTGGAGATGTTAACTGATGACTCATTGGAAGGCTTTCTTTACCCTTCCCTGTTTGCATTGACCTTACTTTTGTTCACTTACATAACAGCAGTTCCTGCTGTTGTGTTTTCTTTGAAATTCTCAGTCACTTCTTTGGGTTACTGCATGGTATTAGCTGCTGAACCCTTCAATGCTGGAATGGGCTGATTAATTTTCCAGAAACTTATTACAGCTTATCTTATATTTCCATGTAAAATGGCATCAAAAGAAAGTCAAGACTTGGAAAGTGTTGTCTATGGTGGGTTCAGGTCTCAGTGCTGGAAAAGAGGTGAGAAATGTGGCTGCTTCATTGACTAATTAGTTTTGAAGCTCATTTTGGGGGCTTTATGATTTCGGTCTGAGCCTAGAAGCTCATAACTACATTTTAGTTATTCATCCATTCAGCAAATATTTCTTAATCACTATGGGTCAGGAACTGGGGTTTAAGTGAAGAAAAAGACAAAAATCTCAATGTATCATGGTATTATTACAACCAATTATCATTTTATTTTTGACAATATATTTTACATAGGAGTTCAGTATGCTTATTTGGTTGAATTAGTGCCTCTTTGCAGAATTTGTTTCTGAGATTTTCCATTTTCTTCGATGACTTCCTCCTCTCAGAATTTGATAAAAATGTCGCCTTTGGAGAAGAAGAATTCAATCATAAAATCCTATACCCTTGAAGTTGTCAAGGTCCTTCCGCGAACTCTGATTCAACTTTCTGCAATGCAGCGGCTCCCCTCCCCCACATGACTGCCATGCTGCGTTTCCTAGCAGAGTGCTTGCAAAAACTTGGTG
Source organism: Myrmecophaga tridactyla (assembly GCA_004026745.1). Lineage (NCBI taxonomy): Eukaryota > Metazoa > Chordata > Mammalia > Pilosa > Myrmecophagidae > Myrmecophaga > Myrmecophaga tridactyla. The sequence goes on along the minus strand of PVIY010033306.1, from coordinate 10,898 downwards.
CTTACCATCTTACTAGTGTTAAATTCCAATTCTGAAAGCTTATTAGAAAGTTCTTTCTTCTACTGATCCTAAATCATCTCAGCTATTGACCTGCGTGAGACCTTGGAGCTGACCCAATTGGCATAATGCTTCGTCTTCATGAAAACCCTATAATTTCTATTTTTTTTTTCGCATGGGCAGGCACCGGGAATCAAACCCAGGTCTCCAGCAATGCAGGCGAGAACCCTGCCTGCTGAGCCACCGTGGCCTGCCCCTATATTTTGTTTTTGTCATTCTTCTTTTTATTGTTATTTGCCTTCTAAGAACTCATAGTCCGTAAAATCTCCACATTTAACTAGGCAGCAAGATCTGATTTGTGTCTAATGATCCTTGTATTTTTTGTCTCTTTTTGTTACCATTTCCACAATTTGCTGTGGCCTATTCCCATCTCATCATGTCCTTTTATTTTCCACAAACCTCTTCTAACCTTTCAAAATTATCATCTAGTCTTAATATATTTAACAGGCTAATATTTGAGAAACACGGTTCTTTATCATATTCCTACAGGACTTATATGATTGCTCTCAATTCCTCACGTGTTGCTTGGATTTTACAGGGCAATATTCAAGGCTTTTTATGAATACCTCTCCCCCTCGTGTAGCTATCCAAATCATCCCTTGATTCTCTTGACTGTTGTCCATATGTCCCTGCCACTACATGCAGGTTTTCCTAATTCCAACCATAAAGTCTCTGTAGGGGTAGGATTTCCCAGCAGCATCTTTGGAAACAGACAGAATTCTGATTTACTTCTGTCATTTCCAGGTGTGACCCTAGCCAAATTGCTTAGTTTCCTGGAACTTCAGTTTCTTCATCAATGAAGTAAGGACAGTGATGACAGATTATACTTCACTATATTTTCATGAGAAATGAGAAAAAATGTAAGAAAAATGCTTGGCAAAATGTTCCATAGTTAAAATAATAAAGTGTAATGTTTTCATTCATGTTATTATTATTTCTGTATATATGTCTATAAATCTTATTTCTCTGTTTGGAATTTTAAGATTTTTAGAGTTTTCTTAAAATAAGGAGGGTTAGAGCAGGAGACACAGTAGAAAGCTGACATGCCACAATTCAGATGCCACGCTCTTGTTCTTAAGATATGTACAGATCTTTATTAGAAAGGGGAACATTTTGTGTCTCATTAGGGCATGGTAGCAACACTAAAGCTATTTCAGGGCATCTGTGCAGCAGCTGGGGGGGTTTGCATGAATTCAAATATTTGCCTATGTGTCTGCCCTTGGGCAGATGGTGCAAATAATGGGGAATGCTTTACCGAGGAGGTGCTTTGAAAGTGTCCACTTTTGAGAATCACTGTGATGTGTGTTATAGAAAAAGAAGGTAAAGGTTGTGATGTACACAAAAGTGCATTTTGCAACGTGCTGATCACTGCATCTTACTGTATCACAAAATTCTACCTTAGCCAGGATCTACACCATCATTTAATATTGGTGCAATATGATTTCAAATAACATAATATAAAACAAATTTTGCTTTGATGTAGAAAGCAAAGTACCATAATAAATAATTTGCCTGTGGAGTATACGATTATCATTAATGACTATACAGGCTCTTGTCGAACTTCCTTAATATTTAGCATCATGTCTGTCTAGCTAGCACTATCAGGTTTTTAAAATATTACCTACACCTTGTCTTTTTCTTCTGCTGTTACATCATTATTTTTACTGCTTATTATGTACTTTCTTACCACAACCTAACTTATAAGATGAATTCATTCAAGGGAGGTGCCACAGTGGCTCAGTGGCAGAGTTCTCACCTGCATGCCAGAGACCCAGGTTCGATTCCCTGAGTCTGCCCATGCAAAATGAAACAAAACAAAAATGAATTCATTCATTTAGCAAGTATTTACTGAGCTCCTACTATACCTGATATAATATGTGGAGTAGGGGCGATGCTAGGAAAACAGCAGAGACACAATCACTTCCCTAAAGAGCTTATATATTATTTAACTACAACTAACATTAAACATGACTTTACTATTAGAAAAGAAGCAATATAGACTATCAATGATACCAGAAATAAAATATTTTAAAATATAAAAAATAGTTCATTTAATTGGCATCTTGTTACATCACCAAATCAATAATGTCCTTTAGAAATTTCAGGTTAAATTTGCAAAAGGAGTAAATTACAATTTTTTGTGTGCAAATAATTTTTTTTCACAGATTCAGATCTATTAAAGCTTATTAATTTCCCCACTCAATCAACAAACATTTGCTGTAAAATAGCATACAATGTGTCTTTTAAAATTGAAAACATTATAATATCAAACAAAGCCAAATAGAATGAAAAGTGGAGTGAATTTTTTTGGGAATAAAAATTCTTTGTTTTTGAGGCATTTTACAATGTGTTTTTATAGCATAGGAGAGTAATTGCTTACCTTATTTATCATACGAATTACGGTACAACAATTCATTTTACTTCTACATTTTCAGAATGTTTTGGTTCATATTTGTTGATCTATAAATTATACCTTTGAATTCTGCAGTTGTAGGAATTAAAATGGAAATAAGCATGGCTGATTGAAAATAATTTTGTACATACAAAACATTCTCTCAATACAACTTATTTCATTGAACTGTTTCAGTTTTCCTCTAAAACTTGAAAAATGTTTGAGCAGTTAATATTACTTTATAAAACTAGATTTTCATGGGTTCATTAAGTGCTATGTAGAAGATAAAGGGCTCTTTTTGTAGTGATACACAGTGTCAATATTTCTTCCCCATAAATCAAGATGGGGAGACATTATCTAATTCACGGAACCAATTTTGTAAAACAGTAGACAATTTTTATTAAATGTAAATTGATTATTAAGCAGTCAAATCTCTTAACGGCTATGTCAAAATTGGTTGAGCAATGACCAACATTTGTTAATCTCTATTTTCTAGTCCTTAAGATAAGAAAATAAATAATGAAGAGGTTTTCTACAGATTTTTGGTTTACTCAGCATTTCAAAAAGAATTCTTCATCATATATTGAGTCTTCTAAATACTTACTGGAGGTGATTTCTGAGGCTTGGCCTGCAGAATGAAAATATACCCTTGCAATGAAAATAAAATGACTGTAAGATTCACTTCTTCCTTTCGGAGTCTTCATATTTTAAATTGTGGGGTCTTTAGGCTAAGGTGAACAGAGTGTGTACTTGGATTGAGAAATTTTATAAAATTCATACCTGGCTTTTCTAGTTCTGCTTTTGCACGACTTTATATATCTTTGGTGATATCAGTTGGAAAGAAAAATTACCATGTGTTGCAATGTTGCTATGAATTATAAATTATTTTGGCTATTTCTTTTCCTTTTCAATTGTGTTTTTTGTTTGTTTGTTTGTTTTGTTTTTTGGTTTGGGCAGGCACCAGGAAACAAACCTGGGTCTCTGGCATGGCAGGCGAGAATTCTTCCACTGGGCCACCATTGCACTGTCCTCAATTTGATTTTTAGAGGCTCTTTTATTTTTCCCTGAAGATCTTTGAAAAGGTGATCATAGTCTCATTATTTCCCCAGATTAATGCTATCTCAGTATCTCCCTAGACATGAGTCCTCTCTATAATAGTATATATCAGATACTGTTATATTTAACAATATCCAAGTCAATTTAATACAACATAACTATGTGAAATGCTATCCTGGTTTTTCTGAAAAGGTTGATACAGCATCCTTTAGAATATTTGCAACTTCGTATTTCATCTGATGCTTAAGATGTTAGGCCTCCTTTTCATTTCTCCATACAATTCCAGCATTTCAGAGTACCATATTATGTAATTTGAAACTCTTGAGTTAACCCTTGATGCAAATATAATTACGATTTTGTCCAGCTGTTTGGAAATCCCAACATTCTTTTCCTACATACCAGCAAATTCAGTCCATTCTATATATGATGAAGGGACTTTTATTTTTATGCAATACAGATGATCAGAAAGTTTATGTGTAATTATGAGGTAAAGTTACCCTGGGCTGTAAAAGCTATTATATATCTGGTAATAGGATGTCACTATTGATGAAAGATATCAAGAATAAACTCCAGTACGAAATATCCACCAATCTACCGGGAAAGGTGGGCTATGTTTTAGGCATTGAGTTAATAAAAATATGTGGCAAAATTCATAAGGAGGACAACAAAAATACTTTAATTCATGGGAAGTTTGTAGGCCTTTGCTTATGTTATTTTTTCCCTCTCAGAGATACTCTTTGATTTGTGCTATCTGTTCAAATTCGTATTTTCTAGGCATCAGATAACCCATCCTATAAAAGTCTTCTCCTGTTGCTCCAGCTCTCCAATATATATTATAAGGTCCATTTTCTTATTGTTATTAAAAAATATTACTGAGAGGAAATATTGGAGAAACTTGTCATGATATTATTTTTCCCTCAATACACTGTTATAAAGCAACACTGACAATTCTCCATTACTTTATATTAAGTCTATGTTTATCATTGATTATTTTGAATTTGTTGAAATCTAGTAATTCTTTCTTTTTGACAACTTATTTTGCCTTGACAGCTTTATAAATATTCTCAATTCCTGGCATGATTCTGATGAAGAATACCTTTTGGAGTGGGAGCAATTTACAGATATGCTTATCTACTCTGTGTTGCCTGGGTTTTGAAGATGATGAAATCCAGATCTGATTGTCTGTTATACAATAGCCACATATTCTGAAGGTCGTTAGAAAATGTTTCTGTAACGTCTCTACTTTGGGAATGAACCAAAGTGAGCAATCATTGTTTCATGTCCTTGTGCCTTTGAAAGCTAAATTATACAGAATGCTACTATGCAATAAAGTTCTTTTAGCAAGAATCACAAATCTTTGAAAGAGCTCTAAATTGAAAATACTTAAAATGTTCTCAACCAGAAATGTTCAAATGCATAGAGATACGTTCTTAAATGTTACTAGATGGGCTTGGTTTAACCCAAGATGGACACTAAATTATCAGAAATGATGAGCAAGTGTAAAAGTCGTTGTATATAAACAAAAATAAAAGGTCAATTCTTAGCACTCACCACCAAAACTGCTTGTGATGCTAGGAGACTCAATCTCTTTGAGCCTCTGTTTCTTGCTTTGTCAATTAGGAGGCTTAAACTAATAATCCCAAATATACCTTCTCATTCTAAAATTCTCTGATATTTGGATTCTTTCAAATGATATATATTTCTGTGAATAAAAAAGAAAGTAGTATAATGAGTACATAACTATCTAATATTTACTATCACAAAGTGAAGCCAATTAGGCCAAGCTTTATAAATCTAATAGATGATTGCTTCATGATTTTGAGTGTTACTTGCCCATAAAAGAATTCAGTGAGACATGAAACACAATGGGTGCAGGACAGAGAATTAGAATTCTGACTTTTCACCCTAACTGTGCCGGTTTGAAAGTATTATGTACCCTAGAAAAGCCATGTTTTAATCCTGATCCGATCTTGTGAGAGCAACCATTTCTTTTAATCCTGATTCAATACTGTAGATTGGAAACTTTTGACTAGATTATCTCCATGTAACACACCCAATTGTGGATGAATGTGGGCTTTTGATTAGATGGAGATGTGACTCCACCCATTCCAGGTGAGTCTTGTTTAGTTTACTGGAATCCTTTAAAAGAGAAAACATATTAGAGCCAATAGAAACCTCAGAAATGATAGAAACAACAGAAAGGGCAGAAGTGACAACAGAAACTTCACAGCAGAGCTGATACAGATGCTGACAGTGGAGAACAGAGACACGGATGCTTAAAGGAGATGTTTGGAGCCCAGCAGACAGCGCCATGAGATGTTAAGCAAGCCAGAACCTGGGGAGAGCCAAGGGGAGCCAAGAGACAAAGGGCAGTGCCAGAGAAGCAAAGTGAGGAGCCCCTGCAGGAACAGAAGATGAAAGCAATAGAGCCCAGGAGCAAAGGACCAGCAGATCCAGCCACGTGACTCCCCAGCTGACAGAGGGGTTCCTGACCCATTGGTCTTTCTTGAGTGAAGGTAACCTCTTGTTGGTACCTTAATTTGGACACTCATTTCCTTAGAACTGTAAACTTGTAACTTATTAAATTCCCCCATTTAAAAGCCATTCCAGTTCTGGTATGTCACAGTCCAGCAGCTAGCAAACTAACGCACTAGCCTTGCATAGGAAATGCAAGTATCCCTTGTGTATAACTGTCTAGGCCATGCCTTAATGAAAAAGGTTCTCTTTTCATTGGATTAAACTGAGAATCATATCAGTACTCCAGGACTGATGTACTTAATAGAATCCCCTTCCACCTCTGGTCTCCTATTCTACCTTATGCTCCTCTTACAGAATTTACCACCTTTTACCACCTTAAGTGGTAAATGCTACTTTTTTTTTTTTTAGCAGTTGTTACATTTGTTACAGTTGATGAAAAATTTTATTAAAGTAGTAGTATTAACTATTGTCTGTAGTTTACATAGGGATATTTTTCCCTATATTCCAAACTTATTTTTTCATGCATGTCTTTATTTTATTACTTATCTACCTATACACTGGATAAATGGAGTGTCAGTCACAAGGTTTTATGATCACACAGTCACAAGATCAAAGCTGTATTGTTATACAATCATTATCAAAAATCTAGGCTACTGGATTACCATTCAATCTCCCTACTTGGTTGAAGTTTTCTTTGTGATGTAAAGTATGCTTGGATTATTTCTATATTTTCCATTATCTTTAAAATAGGTCCTAGCAAATAGTCATTTAGAACATACTTATTGAATTGAGCTAGTCTGCTTTGGATTATATGTCCCTCAAAGATTAGATTGAAATATTTTTGATATTCATGGGATTTATACATGATCTGTGAGATTAAGCCATGCTCAGAATGGCATTTCTAATAGCCCCTGTGGTCAACTATGGGCAGCGGGGCTGAGCAGAACAGTCCAGGGTTCCACTGAGACATGACAATAACCTATGGTCTTGAGGCCAGCCAATACCAAGGGTTGAAATCTCATCTTATCCACTGTATTTTCCTTATGATAAGATACTACCCAACACTTTATTATTTTACTAGATCACCAAGTTTTCTGTACTTTAGCTGTAATGATTTTGATTTAACAATTTAGACATCTCAGTAGGAATCTTTGGGAAGGTTCAAAAGCAACGTTCAATGGTTCCTGTCAGAAAATGAATGACAATAAAATGTGTCACTAAAACCGCAGGCCAACCCAGGGAATGACACTCATGGAAATCTGACCTGCATCCTAAATTCAATTCCAATGAACAGATCTTTACTGATTCTTGGTTTTATGGTTTGGCCAAAAAATCAGGTGATCATTTGCATGTACTATTAAACTGAAAGAATAGTCCAATGATTAGAATGTTTGAGCAGTTGCCACTACTTTTTAAATGCACCCACGCTGAGTACCAAGCCAAGTGCCTGTAAATTACTGTGACTACAATTGAAAGCACAATTAAATTGCCTTTGAGTACTAAGGAAATCTTGAACTGCTGTGTGTTCTTCAAATCATTAAATGGCAGATATTTTCATGACTATTTTGTCAGTCTGAAAAAGAGGAATAAATTAGAGCTACAATTATTGTGAGAAAAGGTAACTCTTAACAGCTGAACTGGGTTTAAAGGAAGCACAAAGAAATCAAAGGTGCAAATTAAATTTCCATAATGGTAAAAAATTTGCATGATATCAAACAGTGAGTTACCCTATTATCTGAAAAATAACCTCATTGCTGTGTACCTTAATATACCTTTCTCACATTCTATGATAATTATTTCTTGCCTTGGAATACTTGCTAAGAAAAAACATCCAACACTCTCCAAGAAAGTTCACAGATGAGTTGAATTCTTTGATTTGTGCTATGTGCTGACATGATTCCAGTTGATTTGTGGCAATCGCAAGAATGTTAAAACAAGTCAAATAATCAGAAATGGATAATGATGGAATGATTACAATATTTTGCCACAGTTTTTATGCAGATGTGTTATTAAGAAAATATCCTGAAGTAGTTCTTTATGGAAACCTTTTATACATGTAAATACTAAAAATTAATAGTTCTTGGACCAAATAACATAGGTGTTCATAAAGCAATCTTTCCAATTATTCTCTTGTGCATCTCCATGCCATTTCATTTTTCTGTCCATTTTATTCTTTAGAAAGGAGAGATGCTCAATATTGAGAATGCCATTCAAAGCAAAGATGAAAATCCAGGAAAAATTGGTGATTTGTATGCCTCAATTTAGTTCTCTAATATCGAAAGATCAAATTTACATTAGATGTAAAAATGGTTAATAGGGGATTCTTGCTTAATGAAAGGAGAAAATGTACATCTTACCCCAAACTGTATTCTTTGTTAGAATAACTATAATAAAAAATCATTAGAGAAGAAATTGTTATTGTTATCATAATAGCTAACTTTTACTGGGCACTACATGCCAGACACTATGTTCAGACTGAAATATGTAAAATCCTCTTCTTTTTCATTTAAAAATATTTTATTAGAGAAGTTGAGGGTTTACAGAACAATCATGCATAAAATACACAATTCTAATATACCGCCCACCACCAACACTTGCATTGGAGTGGAAAATTTGTTACAATTGATCATAGCACTTTTTCTGTAACTCTATTTTTTTTAACAGTAGTTACATTTCTTACAATTGTTGGAAGACTATAAAGGAGTACTATTAACTATTGTCCATAATTTATGTAAGAGTATTTTTCCCTATATTCCCAACCTATTATTGTTATTTTTTCCTGTATCTCTTTATCTTATTACTCATCTACCTGTACACTGGATAAAGGGGGTGTCAGTTCCAAGGTTTTTACAATCACACAGTTACACAATAGAAGCTATAAAGTTATACAATCATTGCCAAAGATGAAGCCTACTGGATTACAGTTCAACAATTTCCCTCTGGCTAGTCTAATACCCTAGAAACTAAAAGAAATATCTATGTGATGAGCCAGTCATCATAATGATCTTTAAATCCTAACCTCTCAGTTACACCTACTCTTCAGAGATATCTGGGCAATGACCATTCTAACTTTGTGTCAGAGAGGGGTGTTGACGTTATGGGGTAGAGGGTAGAACTGGCTGATGTTCTTGCAGTGTCTGATACCTCTGGGTTTGGGACATATAGGGCATAGGAACAATCTGGAGGCCGTAAGTTTCTGAAAAAATAATAAGTAAAACTTTTATGGAGTCTTATATAGAACCCAGGGTATTCTTTAGAGTTTGCAGGAATACCGTTGATTGGGGCTTGGCATTCTATGGCAATTGTGATAACTGACAGAAGCTTGCGTAAGAATAACCTCCAGAATGACCTCTCGGCTTTATGTGAACTCTCTTAGCCATTGAAACTTTATTTTGTTTTCTTTCTTTCCCCTCTTTTGGTCAAGAAGGTATATTCAGTGGTAGAATGCCAAGGCCAATGAATATCCTCTTAATAACTTTGTGAACTATGAAGTGGTTCCTACCCTTACCCTCTGATGAACAGATCAGGATGGGGCACACGTGTGTGTATATGTGTGCAGGTGGGTGTTTATATATGCATGCATATAGATCTATGTGTACACTCATTCACAATGGAATAACCACACTTACGTATGTTTTGAAGTCTGCATTAACATAGCAGTATGCCAAATAAAGTTTACAAAGCAGTAGAGATATGATTCATTATTTTACACAGCTATCTAGCATTCTAATAATATTTGCAGCTATTCAGGTTGGTACAATTTTTGGCTGTTAATAAAAAGCTATAATAAAATACTCATACACTTATACTTACTCAGTTGTCTTTTTTATTAATTTATGTGAAATTGCTTGGTCAAAGAGTTGCATTCATTTAAATTTTGGTCCACACTGTGAAACTGCTGTCTAGAAAGACTTCAGCAAAGTCCACTCCAATCAATAATGTATATGAGTGCTCATTTATCCCACTCTCTGACCAGTACTTGGTATTACCAATCTCACTAATTGTTGTAAAGCTGTTTGATAAAAATTGGTAGGGTATCATATTACTTTGAGTTGTATTTCTTTGGTTATAAATGAAGTTTATTTTTGCATTATACTCACTAAGGATTTTAAACATGTATTTTGTGAAATGCCTACCAAAGGGAGAGATTTTTTCTTCCTTTCTACCTTCCCTTCCGTTTTCATCACTCTGAACTCATGGATTCTTTGGTTTTTTTTTTGACTATGGGTTTTTAAAGCTGTTGCTCTTGTTATTAATTTGGATGCTCAAATTTTCCCAGATCTTGCCAGTGGGAGCCATTTTAATCTGGCTCCTGTGTCTTATTTGTCAATATTTTTAAATCACACTTTTATTTTATGGCACTATAAATGAAGAAGCATTGATGGAATGAGAAAAGTCGCTATTTGGCAACCATCGGTGGTGATTGTTTTAGGCGGAACCATAAAAGGATGCTAACACTAGTGAGTGAAAGTGTGGTGAGCATCTGGGTGCTTATATAGACTATATTATATTACATTACATAGTTTCAAAATATCTCCTTAAAAATAATTATGAATTACAAATGGAAAATTAGTAACTTTAAAGTGGAGCAACCAGGCAGAAAATACCTAAATCAAATGATTAAAGTTAGAATGAAAAGGACAAATATACATAAAGTACTTCCTGATAGGATGTACCGAGAAGGACGTATGCATGGTGATAGAATCCTTCCCAAAAGGCATGAACTCAACCTATTGTGAGCAAACACCAGACAAATCCAAGATAATTGGCCTAGATCCTTGAAAAATATCAGGGTCATGAAGGACCTATAGAGGTTGAAGAAGTGTTGCAGATTTAAACAGACTAGAGAGACATGGCAACAAAATGGAACATTTAATACTGAATTAGATCTTGGATCAGAAATAATATATATATA
>PVIY010033305.1:0-28193 GCA_004026745.1 Myrmecophaga tridactyla | reverse complement strand
AGTGTGAGTCCAAACACCTTCTCTTGGGGACACACACACCTTCTCTCTAAGTCATGGGGGTATTGTATTGAGAGACCCTTCAATGGGAACAAAGAATAGTTAAAGATCAACAGCTCCTCTTCTGAATTCCAAGGCCCATCTGCCATGGCCTGACCAGGGCTCCCCCAAACATGGGGGTGATGCCCAGTTTGGTGCCCAGAGGAAGAGGCTGGACGTAGAGCCGTGGGGCACAGGTCGGGAGACAGCATGGCGTGGTGGAACCAGGGCCAGGAGACCAGGTTCTAGACCTTGCTCTGCCACTCCCTTCTTTGAGCACAGCACGTCATCCCTCCAGACCTCCATCCCCTCAGCCCTCGGATGGTCCGGTTGGACCAGACGATAGAGGTAGAAGCACCTACGATGAGTTCCTGACCTGACGCTTTCCTGGGGAGCCACGGCTGAGTGAATGCTACCTCTGGGGAAGGACAGTGAGCAGATGTTGGGGAAAGGAAGGGTTGGCCGGGCAGGAGCAGAGGCCAGGGCTGGTGCGCAAGGGGCAGTGGTGGGCAGGGGCGGCCCTAGTCACCTGGAAAATCTTGGACACGTCCTCCGAGTTCCGCTGCTGTGCGACATCGCACAGCTTGGCCGTGATATCGATTCGGCGGCAGATGTCCATGTCCACTTTCATGGCTTTTTCTTGGATCTTTGTGTCCAGGTCTGTCATGGGCTGCAGGGAGGACAGCAGGGGTTACGTGAGCAAGGGAGGGAGCAAGTATGAGGGGCCGGGTTGGGGGGCAGGGGAGCAGTCCCAGGCTCCTGCCAGGCAGAGAGGTGGAGAGACCCACAGGAGTTGGGCGGGCAGCCTGCAGACTCGAGGGGTGCCTTGGGCTTTTCCTGGGAGTGAAGTTTTGGGCCAAAGCTGCTCGGGTTGGGGACGGCGAGGGCGGGTGTATCTTTGGACAACCTGAGACCATGTTTGCTGGTCTCCCTAAGGGCTAGAAGGCTTCCTCTCTGCAGATTCACAGAGCCAGTGTTTATTTTGTTAAAGCAAAGGAAAAAGAAAGACAATTTGCAGTGTTGAAAGACTTCCCTTCTTTTCCCAGTCCACATGCCCAACCTGTGCCCCCAAGGATGCCTGCCAAGCCGGTGCTCTCTCCTGGATTCTTCCCACACCAGTTAGGATTGGGGGGGGAGGGGGCGGGGTCCCCTGGACCCAAATGAGAGAAGCCCGGTGGTCTCCATCTGGGGCCCAGGAAGCTTCTTCTAACCACCCACCCCCTTGTCAATGGAGCCAGGCTGAGTCGCCCTGACTCGGGCTCCTTCCCTATCTGGCCCACCGCCTGAAGGCAGCAGCCAATCCAGGATCCCAGCAGGAAGAAGGCTTTGGCTGCCAACAGCCCCCCTCACCCGCTAAACTGTCAAAAGGACACACAGTTCGAACTGGCCTTTCCCAGCTTTACAAAGTAGCCCAGCCGAAGGCTGCTGAGCCTGGGGAGCCTCTCAGGCCTGCAGAGTTCAGAGCTGGGGGCTCGCCCTTATCCCCACGTCGGGCTCCGACCTGCCAGCTCCCCCTAACTCCCGCCATGCCCAGACCCCGAGGCCGGCAGCCACCACCTGCCCCCACCAGTGGCGAGCCGGGAAGGAGCCCCATTGAACACACACAGACCGTCAGGGGAGCCCTGGGGGTGGGCAGGATGGGTTAAGCGGCAGATTAATGCATCTCTACTCAGACGGAGGGGAAGCGGAAGTGGGGGGGGGGGCGGGAGAAGGGTGCCCGGTCTCCGATGCATCTGTCATCCTCAAGGGTCAAACGCAGCCAGCCAGGATTCTAACTAGAAGCCGAGCTCCTCCGCCCCAGAGTGAATGAAGCATTTTGCATGATGGGGGTGGGGAGGGGCATGACGCCTGGGGCCAGTGGCTGTGGCACTTACATCACTCATGAGACCCTTAAACACCACCAGCTCGGCCTTGAGCCGCTCGATCTTCTCATTCATCTCCTCCTGGATGGCCTCGGCTTCCTGTGCCGCCTGCAGGGGATGGAGACGGGGGAGGCTTTAGGGGGACGGGGCACCCCAAAGGGTAGGGGTGATCGGACACCTGGCTCCAGAACCCTGGACACCCAATATCCAACTGGACTGGTCGCCTGCATGCCAAGGAATGGGGTGCCATGGCATCACCCTGGCCTGGCTTCCCTCTGAGCCCTGCTGGCTACAGGCACCACTCGGCTTAAAACATTTTTCAAAGGAGTATTTATTGCATGGAAGAATCCATGACAGACATTAATAGAAACAGAGCAGGTTAATGTAACAAATGATTCCAATGTGCTAAAATATGAGGTTGATAAAAGCAATATGGCTGTTCCTCAATAAAGTTAAATATAGAATTACCATATGACCTGGCAATTCCACTTCAATATACCCAAAGAAAGTGAAAAACAGTGTCCCGAACAGATACTTGGACACCAGTGTTCATAGCAGCATTATTCGCAATAGTCAAAAGGTGGAAACAACTCAAGTTATTTCAACAAGTGAACGGATAAACAAAACGTGGTATATGCACATAATGGAATATTATTTGGCCATAAGAAAGAATGAAGTCCTCAGATGCTGCTCCTTGAAAACATTAGGCTTATGAAATAAACCAGACACATGAGGACAAATATCGTATGATGTCACTCATAAGAAATGCCTGGAAATAGGAAATCTGCAGAGGCAGATAGTAGATGAGAAGTTACCAGGGCATGGAGGGAGGGGGAAAGGCAGCACGTGTTTTTAGCAGATAGAGAAAGTTGCAAATAAAATTAATTAAATGTATATATTAGCTTGATTCATGTGAAATTGTCAATATTTGGCCACCTCTGATCTCTGAAATGACAACACCAAGTGTTTCAATCCTACACGTGCCTCTACAGTGTGTGTGTATTTCACAGAAAAGACTGGTGGGTAGTTTAACAATTTATCAACTGTGGAAGGGAAGGACTAGTGGTATTTTTATTTTCTACTCTGTGCTTTTCTGAATTTTCCAAATATCTGACTTTGAACACATTTTGTTTGTAAAGAAAAAAGGATTTTTTTTTACAAAAGAAAAGGGGGCATTTACTCTTTTCCTTCTACACATTTATATTATTTTAATCTGTCTCTGATTTTTCTTAAAAGATGAAATGCTTTAAATATCAGAAAGCAATTTAAATAAATTTTTTTAATTTTTATTAATAAAACCAATCAACATATAATATGAACATTGCTTTTTTTCCCATCACATAGTTGTATATTTATCATGATCATTTCTTAGAACATTTGCATCAATTCAGAAAAAGAAATAAAAAGAAAACAGAAAAAAAATTCATACATACCATACCCCATACCCCTCCCTTTCTAAATAAAAAATTTTTAAGGAACTTTTCACGCCTTCTGGTGGGGTTGCTATTCTTATTCCCCTTAGACGGGGAGGAAAAGAGAGGCCAAGAAGGCAGGCTGTTCAGTGCTCACCGCGGGCGGGCAGACAGCAGGGCCCAGAAGGCAGACTGTTGAGCCAGAGTGGCAAGGGAGATTCCTCAACATTTGTCGTGGGGAACCCACCCGGGCTGGGTGCCCACTGGCATTCAGCCCCTGAGGCCCCTAGAGACCCTGGAGTCCAAGCCCCAGGTGGGGACACCAAAATGGAGAGGAGAGCAACCGGCTCAGAGTCCTCCAGCAAGCTGGGGAAAGAGTTGGGACTTGGCCAAGGCCTTCCCAAGTCCCGTATCCGAGCTTTTCTGCAACACCATGCTGGCCCACAAGTAGAGGAAGAGGAAGAGGCCTCTGGGGCCACAAAGGAGAGACTGAGGCACCAGCAGGTAACAGAGAGGAGAGGCTGCACTGGAAATCAACTTCAGCTTTGCCCCTTGACCACAGGTTTCCACCTGCCTCTGTAGGCCAGGACCTCTTACCTCCTGCAGCGTGTCCACCATGGTCTGCAGGTTCATGCGCTTGGCAAGTTCCTCTTCCCATCTGCAAGAGCCAAGAAGGACAGGCAGTCAGACAGTGATGTCCTCTAGCAGTCTAGCCCCCAGACACAAAGCCAACACCCACCCTGGGTCTGTCCCGGGGGGCGGGTGCAGGGGGGAAGGGGGCGTGTGGGAGCAGAGCCAGCATCCTATAACAGGTGGCGGTGCCCAGTGCCATGCTAGAGGCTTGTGCACAGTACTACGGGAAGACAAAGGTGGCAAGGACCACCACACCTCTCCCCTGTGCAAGCTGTAACATGCTGCACAAATACTATCCCCCTACCTCTGTTGCAAGATGCAGTAGTAAAGTTGGCCCTCAGAGGCCAGGAAGGCTGCATGTAGCCCCACACTCAAGCTCTTCTTTGCACCCAAAGGAAACAAGCTTTTATTGTGCTAAATGTTGCAATTTTGAAGGCAAACCTTAATTGACTTAGAAATCTCCTACATAGCTATTATTGTTCCATTTTATAGATGAGGAAACTGAGGTTCAGAGAGATTAAACATCTTGCCTAAAAACAGGTAGGTAGTCAGTGGTGGGGCTGGAATTCAAACCTAAGTCTATTTTATTACATTAAAACAAAACAAAACAAACAAACAAACAAAACACACACACACAAATAAGCTCAGCTCTTATTTACTCAGCACTTATTTGTGCCAGGATGTGTTCCAAGGGCTTTACACCTTTTAACTCATTCATGCACACACTGAGTGAAGTTGAACAGAAGAGACCTGAGGGGAGAAGGTATGACCAGGCTCACGGTGCACCCGCAGCACCAACTGGCCGTGAGGGTGGGGGCTCTTCTGGGGGTGGGATGATGACATCACAATAGAGGTCGCCATGCTAGCTCAGCTTTATTGCATGTTCACTGCCCAGGTGCTGTGCTACATGAGGGCACTCTATCCTTGGGACAACCCCACAGTGTAGGGACCAGCATTATCCCCCATTACAGGTGAAGAAAGCCAGGCACAGACTCACAAGGCTAAGGCCAGGGCGGAGGCAGCGGGGCTCCAGACTGAGCCCTCTGTGCCTCCTTGCCAGTCTCCCCGCGACGCACCAGGGCCCAAAGGCCCCCACCCGGCTCTCCCCACGCAGAGTCCCTCCCCAGAGGCCGGGGGCACGCTCCTTCCCTCCCTCCATCCTGGGACAGACAGACCAGCCTGTCCCTTTCCACGCCCCACTGCCGCCCCCCCTACACAGTCTCAGAGCAGGGAGGTCTAGAAACCTTTTAGGATGCTGTCCGGGCCAGCTAAAAATAGGCCAGAGGGGAGGAATGGATGAAGAGTCAGTTACGTCACCGGCTTTTGGAAACAAGAGAAAACAGATACTGTTTGCACACACAGAGGAAAATTCCTCCCCTCTCCCACAGACGGCGGCCCCAGCCAGGGCCCCCACCCCCACCCCACCCCGCACTCTCTGGTCTTTTACTAGGTCCCCACATTAGCTGCCAGGCCTAGATTTGCTGTGGGCTTGGCTCTAGGGTCCAGAACCTGGAGGGCAGTGGGGCTGGGGCTACTGCCAGGGACAAAGGAAAGAGGGGTAAAAGAGGAATGGTCAGAGAATCGAAGGGTCTAACCCCAGTGGGACTATCTAACTAGACCCCTTCATTGTGGGGACAGGGAAACTGAGGCTCAGGGTGTACAAGTAATTTGCCAAGGATGTCCTGTATGCCAAGGCAGGGCCAGGACTCCAGCCCCAGGCCACTCCTGCTGAGAAGAGCAGGCCCAGTGTGGTAGATGGGAATCTCAAGTGGGGAGAAGTTCATAGGGTGCCCTGCCCCCCATCCAGCAGCGTGGGGTATCTGGGGCTTCCCTCAAGGGAGGCGAAGGCCCAGTACCCAGGTCCTGAGCTGAATCATCTCTCCTGGACACACTGCCCTGTTGGGGGCAGGGGACTCCATTCCAAAGCTGCTGAGCAGGGTGCGAGGCTGCAGCCTGGCTGTGAGGACAAGCCTCGCTCCTGCGTCTTGCGGCAACAGCAGCAGCAGTAGAGAAGGGGCAATGGGGAGTGAAGAGTGATCTGTCCTCTCGCTCGGATGCAGGCAGCTGGTACCGAGACATCACACCACCCCAGTCTCTTGGGGTGAGGCACCCCCTTACCTCTCCTTTGAATAATATCCTCCTCATGGGGAAGACGGGGCAGGGGTCAAAGACCCGCTGAACAGAGAAAATGAGGCCCAGGGAGGGAAAATGACTTTCCCAAAGGTCAGCCCAGAGCAAGAACACGAGTCCCTGTCTTTGACTCTCCAGATACATTTGTCAGCAAGAGCAACCACTTATTGGCAAGCACAGCCTGTGTCCCAAGCACTGGGCTGGGGGCCGCATACACACATAACACCTGCCTTAATCCCCACTGTGAATTAATAACCCATGCGGGTAGAGGATTTTTACCCAGACCCATTTTGTAGATGAGAAAGTTGAGGTTCAGAGAGGTAAAGTAGCATGTTTGCAGTCACCCAGCCAGAAAGCAGGATGCTGGGACTCAAACCGAGGCAGGTCTGGATGTAGCCTGAGCTCTAAATCAGCGCGTCTCAAACTTTACAGCACAGCCGAGTCACCTGGGGATCTTGGCAATGTGCAGCCCTGATTCAGCAGGTCCAGGATGGGCACAAGAGGCCACATTTCTCATGAGCCCTGGTGATGCTGGTCTGCGGGCCGCGCTCTGAGTGGCCAGATGCCGGGAGACCATACCAGTCTCTCCCCTGCACCCCTCCCCTCTGCCTACCAAGCTCCGAGTCCTGCACATGCACCACGCCTCATGGGTGTTTACCGAGCCACATCCCTGCAGATGAACTGGCACAAATGAGTTTACGGACATTTTATTTCCAAAGCTGGGCTGGGTGGACAAGCGGCTCACCTGCTTCCAGGAGGCCGAGGATGGACCCTCAGGTGCTGACAGCAGCTGACATGATGGACCGAACCTACTGCCCACTCCTACGTCCCTCTCTGCCGCGGCAGCAGGGAGGGCCTGGCCTCACCAGCTCTGATGTTGACAGTGCAGAAAAGCTTTGCCCTTCAGCTGCTCTGGCTGATTGGGGTGAAAGGATGGGTGATGGGTTTCTTAAGGGGCCCAGTCACCCCACATTCACTGCAACTCAGCCCAGAGGGAGGGAATTCTCAGCCTAACAAAAAACTGGTCAACCCAGTTGGTAGTTCTGAAATGTCAATGCCTGCTTCCCAGACAATCCCTTTCCCTGACCTGGATCTGCGCACAAAGGGTAAGGTTTCCGTAGGGAGGGCAAGTCAGCAAAGATGGGACACCAGGAAGGTGTCAGCAAATGGCCCTGTTTGTTATCAAGAAGGGGATACACCTGCGATGGGTTGGGGGGGGGGGTGTGGTTTCCTTTGAGCCTAGCTGTCCCGTGTCGTCCCTACTCTCACTCCCAGTGCACAGTTGAGCAAACAAGCTCAGGGAGGCAAAATGACTTGACCAAGGGCAGCACCGCTAGAAAATGGTTCTGGCTGAATCGAGCCCCTGAGCCCTTTACGGCCGAAAGCACTGTCCCAGATCCCTGCAACCGAGAGCTGGAGAAGGACCAGCTGAAGCGAAACGCAACCCTTGGAGCATGAGGGTGCAGGCCCTGAGTCCTCCCCAGCAGTCCAAGAGCTGTTCTGGTGCACAAGGAGGAACTGGACAGAGAAGAACTGCCCCTGGAGGAAGCAGGAGTGAACACACATCCCAGCTCTCTCTGCCAGGTGGTCAGTCCCACTGTGTCACACTCAGTGGGCTGTATGACCACAGAGAAGCCTCCCTCCCCACTCCACAGGTGCATAAATGAAGGCCCAGAGCACATGGCCAATTTAAGCCCTGGCCAAGGTGGCCTGAATCACTTAGAGGCAGCCCTGCCACGTCCGATGCCACAGCTCATAAAACTTCAAGTGTTGAGGAAGAGAATGGAAAGGAGAGACATTTACTGACCACCTTTTTGGAGGTATTTACCACGTCAGGTATCCATCCACCCACCCATCTGTCTACCCATCCATCTGTCCATCCATCCACCCATCCATCCACCAACCCATCCTTCCAGCCATCCAAAATATAACACAATCCCTCCCTCAGGACCATCTCCATTTTGTAGATAAGGAAATAGAAGCTCAGAGGTTAGGTAACGAGTTCATTTCCCCTTTCCCTCCCTCCCTCCTCAGCCTCCTGAAATCCTATCCATTCTCCCAGGCTTGTCTCAAATGTCATCTTTTCCCTAAGCCTCTGCATCCACTTCAATTGTTTTCCCTCCCTGAACTCTATCTAGTCTTAGCTTGAGTTGGCCGGGCCCCAGGGTCCAGTCTCCTGGGCGGCTTGGCCGTGGCACCCCATCATGCACAGCCCTCACCCAAAGGAGCCAGGCCCAGGTGCCAGGAACAGCGATGGACTCCCCTGGGAAGCCAACTTCCCTCCATCCTCCTCATGCCCCAAAAGGGCTCAGGACTGGCCCCCAGGGCTGGGCTGACCCCCAGGATCTGCTTCTCCAGCCCCATCCCTGAGACCTTTCCTCACACCCTGGGCTCCTCTCCCTCCCACTGCAGACACCCTTCATAGCAGCCCAGCCTCTGAGCAGACAGGACAGAGACTAATAATGAGGATGATCACGACATAATACTAATAGCAGCAGCTAACACTCACTGAGTGCGTCACCTCATTTAATTCTCACAATAACCTTGAGGTAGGATTTATTATTCTTCCCATTTTACTGAAGAAGAAGCTGAAGCACAAAACACTGAAGCATCCCACCCCAGATCACACAGCTGGGAAGATGTGGTTGTTTCTGTTTCACAGAGGGGGAAATGGAGGCTCAGAATCCCCAAAAGTTAAGCTAAGGGGGGCGCAGAGCTCATGTACACCAAACCTCCGATTGTAAAGATAAGGAAACTCGGCCCAGGGAGGCACAGTGCCTCCCTGCGAGGCGATGGCAGAGTGACCCCTCCCCTGGCCCAGTGGATGCTTCCAGCTCTGAGCCTCTCTCAGCCACGTGAGCATGACTTCCGCCCCCATTACGCAGAGCCTGAGTCTCTCCATCTGTCACTAAGACAGTGTGTACCCAACACACCCCACAGATACTCAATAACAACCCCTCTGCTCCCCACACTCACTAATAGCCATGCACCTGGTCCACCCAGCCGTGGGCAGGTCTGGCTGGACGGGGGCTGGCCCACAGCCTATCTCCTGGCCATCTCCTGTCCCTCTGCAACTCAGATCCCTCTAGGACCATCCAAAGTGTCAAACCTTCCCGCTGCCATAACTGAAACGATACTGAAATTAGGTTCCCAAGGAGGACAGGCTGATGCACAGCACCCCCGAGGCCCCTGGAAGCTGCCAGGAGAGATCCACAAGACAGCAGTAGGGACGGGGAAGCTGGACAGGGGAAGGGCAGCCATGGAGGGAGCTCTGTGCTTGAGCAGAATGACAAGCAGGGGAATTAGAGGCAGGACTGCAGGGCCCTGGGTGTGGGTCCGGGCAGGTGGGCAGCAGGATGAAGCCCTTCTGCACCTATTTTGAAAGGCCTTGAGGCAGCCGGTGCCTGGCTATGTGGGGCAAGATGGAATCAAGGGGTGAGATCCCCGTCTTAGGTGGGAAAAAAGAGGCCAGAGGAGGTGCTGCCAACATACAAGTCATTGCAGGGGTCGGGCCCAGGGCTGAAGGCCCAGCCCCTCCCGTACGCCGGCAGTGAACTGTGTGCAACCTCCATGACGTGTGGGTTCACCGCTGTACCCCCAAACCCAAACCATTTGCTGAGTAAGTAGTCAAACATTTACTGACTGAACTGTTGAATGAATGAATGAATGAATACAAGCTACACTCACTCCTCCACCCCTGCTCGCCCCTCCCCCCGGCCAGGGCTGCTAGGCCAGTGAGACAGAGGGTCTGGCAGCCCCTCTCCCCGTGACTGACCTCAGTCTGCGCCGCCGGGTCTGGGGGCTCAGGGGAGCCCCGTTCCCAGCACCTCACTCGGCGCTCCGCCCACCGGCGCCAGAGCCTCCCTCCTGGGGGACACCAGGCCAGGAGGTGGGACGTTCCGGAAGGAAATGAGCAGGAAGAAGGAGAAACCGTCCCTCTTCTGCTTCCCACAGCCCCTACTCTCATCCCACCCTGCTGGGTGGGGGCTGGGGAGGGCGGGCGGGGACGTCGGGACAATGAGCGCAGGGGGTGGGGGAAATGACTCCGCACCTCGGCCTCCAGCTCAGCAGGACTGAGCGCAGGGGGGAGGCGGGGAGGAGGGGGCAGGCCGCAGCACCGCCCCTGCCAGATGTGGCAGCACCGCAGGCCTGAGGCGCCACCGCTGCAGCAGCGGCCGGGCCACGTGACTGACGGGAAGTCTCGGCCGGCCCCCGGGGGAGGGGGAGGGCAGCGTCGACCCCCGGGCCCCACCCCCGGCCGGCCGGCGGGCAGGGCCGGCGCCGCCCCCTCCCCTGCCCCCCTCGGCTCCTGATGACACAGACCCGCAGGAAAGGGGCTGACAAAGCCTGGCCTGCAGAGCGTGGAGACCCGAGCTGGAATCACTGGCAGAGGGGCTGACTCACAGACTTTTCACTTCCTGTCCCGCCAGAGAAAGAGGCTCCTGCTCCCCAGCTCCAGAGGAAAGTGGGTGCAGCCCATCGAGGCAGTTCAGGCTCTGGGGACAGACAGCTGCCGGGGCCTCTGGGGAGAGAGTCCTGGAGACTCTGTGTTCGAGTCCCTGTGGGTCCGCATCCTGATCCCGCCACTTCCCAGCCTGGGACCTTGAGCAAGCCAGGTACCCTCTGTGGGCCTCGGTTTTCTCCCCCCATAAGAGGGGAGCACACCTCTAGACAGTGGTTGTGAGAACCACTTGTGCTCCCGTGGGTGAAAACACCCAGTCCCACCCCTGGCGCGGAGCAATCAGGGCTCAGCGACTGATTTTAATTTGGGACAGAGGGCTGGGAGGGACAATAGGACAGGTCCCCACCTTGCCAGGGTAGGCGAGTGGCAGGCACGTCCTGGCTGACTCACTCTGGGGAGGGGAAACCGCTCAGGTGAGGCTGGGCCGGAACTGACAGTGGAAAACTTCATTCTGGGCCAAGCGTGGGCAGGTGGGGGCAGAGGGCAGCTTGCTTCTCGATGGGCCGTGGGCCCCGTGTCCTCCTGCTCCACCCTGGCCACGGGGACTCGCCCTACTGATGGACACTTGGGCTGGTTCTGCCTTTTTACTGCTATGGACACGTGTGTACATGCGTCCGTTCAAGTCCCTGTAATCTTTGGGGTATATGCACCTGGGAGTGGGATTGCCAGGTCATACAGTAATTCTGTGTTTAACTTCTGGAGGAACCCCCGAATTGTTTTGCGGCTGCACCATTTACATTCCCACCAGCAATGCACGTTTTCTCTGCATCTTCACCAACACGTGTTTTCTGTTTGTATTCTGGGTTGCTTTTTCAATACCACAAACAACTCATGTTCATGGCAGAAAAAAAAAAAAAAACAGACAAGCGAAAAGGTCAGTGGGAGTGGGGTGGGGCTAGAACGGAGGAGTGGGAGACTGCTAGCATGGGGTACTCTCTCTCCCAGGTGCCACACGAGGAAACACATGTAGACTCTTCACATCCCGACTTCCTTCTCCCACTTGACCTAGTGTGAGCAATTTCCCTGACTAGAAAATGAAGGGCCAGCAAGCTCAAGCAAACTGCCCATCACCCCCTCCAACTCTCCCATCCGGCCCCTGTCCGCCAAGGCCCCAAGCCCCACCTCTCATTGGTACCACACCGGCTCCACCATCTCTCTCAGTGCTCCCCATGGCCTCTCCTCCGTGTGGACAGCACTGCCCCATCCCCAGGAGCCCCTGACCCCAGGGAAGGAAGACCATGCAGATGTGCCCATCAGAGGTCCAGCTGCCCGGCTGAACTCCGCCACCCGCAAAGGAAACAAATGAAATGCCAACTGATTGTCTCCACGGAGGAGGCATTAATTTAATGTGAACACTTAACCAGGGCTGCTGATTCCATTACAGGCAGGCAGTAATGGTCTGGGAAGGCCAGAGCACAGGCTGTAAGCTGGTGAAGGGGGCTGGGTTTGAGGAGCCACGGCACTGAGTGTGCCACTCCACTCAGCATGCCACCCAGACAGACACAAGGACCCACTTTCACGCTACAACAGCCTCCTCCAGGAAGCCTAGAGGGCAAGGTCTGGCAAGGCTGCACAGGTAGGGGGCAGGGGGTCTTATGTCCACAGGGCAGCACCCTGGGGAGGAGAGGGTACTGGGCTAGGAGGCCAAAAAAGTGGTTAGAGTCCTGATTGCATGACCCTGGGGCATGTCCCTTCCCTACCCTGGGCCTCAGTCTCCCCATCTGTAATATGATTCCCACCAACCCCTCTAGATATATTTGAAGCACTATTTGCAGCCCCTGAATATGGCCCTTAGTTGAAGCACCAAGGAGGTGACAGCCTGGGGGGTGGCGGAGTCATCCTGGGTAGTACCATCAGGACACCGAGGCTGGCCCATACCCCTGTGCTTTCTCTCCCTTGCCAACAAGCAGGGGATGGGGTGGCAGCATGTGTTCATTTCCTCCACTCATTCGCTCCACAAACAGTTCCCAAGGGCTTGCCATAAGGCACACAGGCATTACAGAATCAAAGGTTACAAGAGTCTCTGCTAACCCCACTAGGAAAGGCAGGCAAACTAAAAAAGCTGACTACCACCCCAAGGGCCCAGTCTCCTTGTCTCCTCTTCTGTAAATGGGGATAGCATAGTCCTACCATGTAGGCTTCCTGGACAGTTTAAGTGAGCAGAGTCAAGTGAGGGCAGGCACACAGGTGCCCCTGATGGACAGTGGCCATTCAATCCCCATTGGAATCGCCCTGACTGCTTACCTGGGGAAGGGAGGGACTGAGGGGTAGGTGAAGGCCCAGACCATTTAAGCAGGGACACTTCCCCATCCTGTCCCAACACTCTGGCGATTTGGCAGCAATTTCTAGAGGCTGCACGACAATTCAGTTGCTAGAAAATTTTCCCAGCAAAGAGAAAGTGAGCTCTGGCAACAGGCAGTGGAGATGAGCTGCACAGAGTCACCCACACTCTCTCTGCCTGCCTCCTGGGCATGACAGGCAACCACTGTCAGGCGGCTGGATGATATCTGGGGCTCTCCATAGAAAGCTGCCAGGCTTTGATAGGTAAGAGGGAGAGAGGGGGGAAAGCTCCTAACTGGTCTCCAGTCCCAGTCCCACACACCTTCAAGCAACAAGGTCCTGGCTGTCCAAGCAGTCCTGTTCAATTCTTGCCCCTGCCCCTAACCTGTAGTGTGACCTTGAGCAAATCCTTTACCCTCCTCCAGCCTCACTTCCCCATCATAATGCCAGGGTGTCAAACTAGATGTGCTCTAAAGGCCCACCCCAGAAAACACCTTCCGTGCTCCCTGGGCAAGCAACCTGCACCTACCACAAAGCTATTTGGCCAACTGCAAAGTTTCAAAAGCCAGCTGGGACATCCATCCATAAGTTTAAGCCAGCAAGTGTAGGGGAGAGAAGAGCAGGGACTCCAGAGCCAGAAAGTCCAGGGGTCAAATCCCAGCTCTACACCTCCCCAGCTCTGTCACCATGAGCAAATTACTGACCTTCCCTGAGCCCCGGTGATACCAACTACCACTCACCTCAACTCTTTGCAAATATTCAATGGGGAAAAAAAACTGCATGTAAGGTGCCTAGAACAGTGCCTGACATACATAAGCATGCAGTCAGTGTCATCCTCACGACCCCATGAGTGATGTTCAGAGAGGTCAGGAGAGGGAGAGAGTACGGTCCAGTACCGCACTGGAAATGACAGTCAGACTTGAACCCAGGACTGTTGGGCTCCAAAGCCACTGTGCTTCCATAATAGTCATGTTGACGATGATAATGAGAGCTAGCTATGTGCTGCTGTCACCTGGCTGGGCTGGGATGGCGTCCATTGGGAGTGGGGGTGGCAGAGGGTAAGAAGTCGGATCCATTCCTCCCACCAGCAAAACCCAGCAAATGTCCTGCTTCTGCCCTCCACACCTCTCCAAATGAATGAGAGTCAATGGGTATGTGTTCAGGACATGAGGTCTGCCACAGGCTAGTGAGGTCCCCCCCGTGTCCTGCTGACAGGCATGAAGCAATAAGGGTGTGCTCCCAGGCCAGCTGCTGGCTTTCATGGACCAAGCAAGGCCTAGAGAAGCCCCTGGTCACCGGCTCCAATGCCAGTCTGAGGGTTCGGCTTTTTTATAGGAGCCACCTGCTGCAGTTACCCAGCATTTGATATTTGCTGAGGTTTCAGACTCACTCCCACTTTGGTGTCATTTATTGAAAACACCTCTGGAGAAACAGAAGCTGTGGACGCTCGTAATCTGGAGCTATGTGCTAGTCAGCACCCTCCTTTGACTGCCTCTGTCCAGCAGCCGCACCCGAGTGGGCACTGCTCCCCATAAAACAGGCCACTCAGAGAAGGAAAGTGACTCCATAAGCATGTCACAGTGAGCAGGAATCAGGCTCCCAAACCGCAGGTCACCACGAGATTTCTGGGGCCTTTTCCGTGCTTGGGTATGTCTTCATCACCTCCTCCGGGGAGCCCTTCAGGATTTCCCCAGGATGACTCACAACCCCCGTCCTGGTGCTTCCAGTCCCAGGCACATGACTTCATCGAGGCTTCCAGGGACCCTACATTTTCACTTTTCTTTCTCTCTCATCAGGCTCTGGTCCCCTAGGAGCACGGAGAGGACTTGTCCTTACCATGAAGTGATTATTATGCGCTAGTCTAATTGTTCTCCTCCCATCATCTGTAATTGTTACCGCAGTTCTGTGAGCAAGGCACGATCACTCGCACTTTAAAGATGAGTAGACAAGTAAACTGAGGTTCAGAGGGTGAAATGCCTCGCTCGAGTCAATCCTGGGTCTGTCTAACTCCCAGGCCTGAGCTGCCTCTTGACAGTAAGGACAGTGTCTCTTGAGCTCCATAAGCTCCTCTCCCAACACTGCCCCCCTCACCCCCGCAGGGCTCTCAAAACGTCCCTAGATTCCAATACCAGGGTCCTTTGTACAGATGTGGAGCCATGGGGCCTCAGTCATCGACTTGAAAAGGACCAGCCCGGCCAGAGTGTTTGCTGTGCTCGTTTACTCACACTTCGAGATCCCAGAACCCAGGTGGAGGAAGGCCTTGGCATTCTACCACCTTCGCTGTGTCCGCGTGGCTCTGCGAGGGATCCCACAGCTCCACTGCCCGTCCCACCCCTACAACCCGCTGGGGCTAGCCAAAAAGGCACCAGCTTTAGAGTTGGCTAGAACTGGGTTCAAATCCCAACGTCACTGGCCATATGCACTTCAGCAAAGGACTGACTTCCTACTCCTGAGCCTCCATTTTGCCATCATGAAATGGGGATGGTAATGGTCCCCTTGGTTCTGTTGCCATTTGTGAAGGAGATGATACAGGTAGGGGCTGAATGAATGCAGCTCCCCGCCCCCTTCCCTTTCTGCTCTTCTGACACTGGGTAGCTCTAGGCCCTGCAATAGCACCCTTGTCTCTCTGGATCTGCAGCTCTATGGAAATCACGGGGTGGTTGTGGGGCTACAGTTTGTCCTCAGGCTCCCAGGCACTGGCTGCAGAAACCCCACATGCCTTCCCAGCGGACAGGGAAGCCTCTGTGTGCCGCCCACCTGTGTGCCTTTGGGTGAATCATTTCACCCCCTATGCTTCAGGCTGCCTATCTTTAGGACTGGTGCCCGTTGCCTCGTGACCTCATGGGGATTTGTGCTACTAAGTCAATACACGCTCAGCACTTAGAACAGAGCCCTGTTCCTAGGAAATGCCTGATAAGAGGAAGCTGTGATCAGCCATGGAATGTGGTCTTTAACCTCCCAGCATGGAGAATGGGTAGTGTCAGCTTGGGCAGGGGCCTGGACACCAGGCAGGACGCCCCACTGCTATGAATGCCTGGGAACAGAGGAGACCCTCAAAGCCAGGCAGAAAGACTTCCTATCTCCCTCTTGTACAATTCAGTGCCATGTCCCAGGGTCTGGCAGGAGACCTGGTACAGAGAAAGCCTGAACAAGTACCCTGGGTGTTTTTGGAGACACCCCAAGCCCCGCAACCTCAGTGCGGCAGCTGCAGCCCGATTCCATCTGGCTGCTGGCTTAGATTTCATCTTCTTTCCCCTCGATAGACTCAACAAACATTTCCCAAGTGCCCACTCAGGAACCAAGGGCTAGGGACACAAAAGTGGATTACGAGTCTCCCTCCCAGAAAACAATTTTCTGGCCTGCATGGACAAAAATACATCCCAGGCTGGGATGTTGTTGTGGCATTATCCCCCTTGCCAGTGCTGGCAGGTTTCTTGGTGTCTCTGGTAGAGGAGGAGAGTTCAGCTCTAGAGAAGTAGATTTCTCTGGGTGGCTTAATGTCAGGGGGATCCCAATTAATTTCCTCTGCCAGTGTTGATAGGCTAACTTCACATTGTCAGTGGCACTCTAGTTCCATGTCGGGGAGGAAAAAGCTTAACTAAATTGCTATCTGTTGCTAGGCTGGGGGTCAGAAAATGCTGGGTTTCGGGCAGCTTCTGCTATTGGGTGTGCAATTGTGACACACTCAGCCACTTGTAGTGCCTCCAGTCATTGGGTTCCTGACCAGCTGACTTTTTCTTTCTACCTTTCCGAGTTCTCCTTTGGTGGCCTCTTGCATTATTTCAAGTTGCAGTTTGCAGAGATAAGAAAGGAGAAGGGAGTCTATGCCATCTTTTCCAGTCCTGAAAAGCCAAATATTGTTTTACTATCCACAAACCTAAACATCATACCGATAATGTGTGTTACACTTCTAAAAGACTGCTCATGTTTCTTTTCATATTTAAAACCCATGTAATAATTCCCATCTGTGGACCAACATCAAAATCCCCTGGGGTACTTGTTAAAATGCAAATTTGGGGTGGTGTAAGGACAGCTCCGTGATAGGATTCTCCCCTACCATGCGGGAAACCCTGGTTCGATTCCCAGAGCCTGCCCATGCCAAAAAAAGAAAAAAGCAAACTTGTGGGCTCTATGTAGACTTACTAATGAGATTCTTTGAGAAAACACAGTGTAATGAAATTATTATTTTAACATAATACAAATCACAACAGCTGTAGGTGAAAGTCAGAAAATCAAAATAAGATTGCTATTTATCACTTCTAAATACTGAAATGTGCTAATAAGAGTCACATGGAGCATGCTCACGCAGAGCCCGCAACCCTGCGGCAGATGATAAGGGGAACTTGGATTCCTATGCCCCAGGATTCCAGGTTCCCCTTATCATCTGTGACCTGGACAAAGTAGGGGCAGGCAGCCAGGTGGAGCCCACAGCGTGCAAGCTGACACACAGGCCCCCACCCTGGGTTTAAACCAAGGCTCTGCAGCCATGAGCAAGTCAGCTCTCCAGGCCTCAGTCTCCTCATCTGGAAAATGGGGAGAATCACCCCATCTGGATTGAAGGAGACTAGGAAGCATAAACAGGTTCCATGTGGGGTGGAAAAAAGAGCACAGAACACAGGATCCCAGAACACCAGAGAGAGCCACTCAGAAGACCAGGCCATTTGGAAGCTAAGAATCCAATGACTCACCCCAGGCCTCACAGCCAGGCAGCAGCAGAGCTGGGATAGACCCAGGTCAGTGCTCTGAAGGGAGAAGAACATTCCTGAGCAATCACCAGGGAAGAAGGAAAGAAGAGTGACAAGAACCAAGGAAACCAATTACACGTGAGGTTTGGGCAACTGAGGGTGGCTCAAGGCGGGGACCGCCCGCATCCGCGGTACCGTAATTGTCATAACTGTCCGGGAAGTCTCCAGGCACAGCTGGAGCAGGTAATTAGACTGGCAATTGTTCCACCAAGAGAGGGATTAGTGACTAAACACGGCTTAAGGGGATGGACTCATTACCTAATACCACCCTCCTGGTTTGGGGCAGGGCCTGAAATTCAACTCGATATGAACCAGTGGGGAAGGTGGGAGCCCCCCAACACACACACATAGATACATACACCTATACACATGCACACACAGATACACACATGCACAGATGACACAGACATACATACGCACTTGCACACACAGATACACACATACAGTCACACACACCTATGCACCTATGCATATGCACACACAGATACAACACACACATACACAGTTACACACACCTGTACATGTGCACACACAGATACGCACCATTACACACCTGTACACATATACACACAGATTCACATACACATACAGTTACGCACACACACACATGTACACAGACACACAAATACACAGATGATACCTACACACACACGTACACACATGCATACACAGATACATGCATGCACAATCACACATCTGTACACATGCACACACAGATATACCTACAAATACACACAGATACACACACGTCTACAGATACATATGGAGCGTTCCTCTTGCACCTCCATGGGACTAGGGTACCCCTCTCAGGAGATAGAAGTCAGTCCCATAAAGACGAGTGGGGATAAAATGGAGCAAAGACTCACAGAGAAACTTCTGTGCCCCTGGCTTAGTATCTTAATGGAGGCTCTCATTTCCTCCCCCCATTCTGTTAATAGGGAAATTGAGGCTCAAGGCAGTGAGGCAACTTGCCCAGGGCTAGACAACCATAATAGTTAACATTACAAAGTGTTAGTATATGCTGGGCACTATAACTCATTTCATCCTCACAACAGCACTAGGAGGTAGGTGCTATTATTGTGCCCATGTTACAGATGAGGAAACTGAGGCCCAGGGAAAGGAGGTGCCTCGGAAGCTGGTAAATGCAGGACATGAATCCAGGTAGTCTGGCTCCAGAGCCCAGGCTCAAAATCCCCAGACTCCCCTGCCCCTGCTCTCCTTATAAAGTGGGGGACACTGACAAGGACCCATGTCTGCCCACCCCCAGGCCTGGGCTCCTTTCTTTGTGCAGCAGCCTCATATGGGAGGAAGAAGGCCAGAGAGCATGTGCCATGGTCTCCAGGGGTCACAACGTACCCCACTGACTGTGTGGCCCCCAGGCTGAGATTCTATCAGCATGGCCCAGCCTTACTAGAGGGCAGAGTCCTGAGGCCCTGCGAAGGGAAGGGAGCCACCCAGGCTTCAGGAATCCTCCCAAACACTCAGGCAGGGAGAGGCAGAAGGCCACCAACCCCAGCCATGCTAAAGGGACAGCACAGCTTCTCTTCTCAACTCAAACCCAACTGGGGTCTCGCTCCTCCTGAGACTTGGTCCTTGGCCACACCGTCCCTGGCCTGGACTCAGCCTGAAGCCAAAAAAGAGACAGGCCCAGAGAGAGAGGGACCAGACAGAGCCAGCCTGGAGGAAGGGGTGAGGCCATTTGCACCTGTCCCCAGGCTCCTGCCCTGCCTCTTCTTCCAAAACACTTTGACATCAGACAAACCTGGGATTGATGCCCAGCTCGGCCACTCTCCAGCGGGTGACCTAATAAAAATGACTTTACTTCTTTGAGTAAAATAGGGTTATCAAAAGTACCTGCCTTGCTGGGTCGGAAAAACCCAACAAAGGTGGTAAACACCAAGCGTCTGGTATTCTTTTGCTCATCTTGGCAAGCAGGCCCCGCTTCAACCTTCTGGGGAGACTACAGGGTCCAGGGCCCTGGGCTTGGCTAAGGTGTGTCCTTCTTCCCCTCAGAGGCTTTGCTCCCCCTCTGCTGGGACTGGGGAGCTGTCCAGGCACCAAGAGCCTCCTGCATAGCAGGCCCTCAACTGCATTTACAGGATGAATGAGCTTGGAAGCTGGGGCAGAGCAGCAGGCAGGGCCTGGGTGAAACTGCTTGGCCTGTAGTGACTTGCCCTGGGCCCGTGCTACCCGTCTCTGGACCCATCTGCCCAAGGAAACTCTGACTACCCCTGGGAGCTCAGATTCTCCCTCCTTCTGCCCCTCGGAGACATCATAAGTCAGCCGCCCCCAGGACAGCAGGGAGTGTGGCCAGAAGGCAGCCTGCCTGGTGGGCCTTCTCCGACTGACCTGGGCTGGCCTCTCAGGGACAGAGAGCCCAGTCCACACCCAACCGTCAAGCCTGCAGGCGAGCCTCCTCCTGATAACTTTGCCTGGGGACAGATGGGACACAGTGTGGTGGCTGGTGGGCCAGATGGCCTGGTTGGTTCGCGGGGCCAGGACACCAGCTGGAAGTCCAACTCCTGCCAGCAGAACTGCTTAACCCCTTCCAATCCCCACTACAGGAGCTAGTACCCCCTTGGCTTTCTGAAGAACCCCACTGAAGCTGGGCTTGATTTGAGACTCAACAGGGTGGAACCCAGTGTCCTCTTTTAAGCGAGAGAGACCCAAGTGCACATGCCAGCTCTGCCACTTTCTAGCTACGATGAGGGACACGTCACTTTCCCTGCTGAGACTGTCTCCTTGGCTGTACGAGGAGCATAAGCACAGCTACCTTTCAGGCATGTTGTGATGCTCTCAAGAGCATGTCCAGGAGGCTTTGGGCACCAGAGGGGCTCACAGGATGCCTGGGAAGTGAGTGAATTCCTACAGGGTTGTGAGATCAGGGCTTCTTTCTGGAGGAGCTGAGGGCAAACCAAGCCTCCTGGGGCTTCTCTATTGGACCTTGAAATCTCTTCCACCTTGTTTCCCATCTCGGGGAGTGATATGCCTGGACTTAAATTAGGAAAAAACTACAAAGCGGCCTTTGTCTCACAGACGAAACCCTAAACCCTGCTGCCCTGATGCCAACCCTGAAGAACAATGCCGAGATGGCCTTCGACGTCACCCCGTGGCCCAAGTCTGCAAGCAAGCGCTTTACCCGCAGGCCGGTGGGGCAGTCTGGGAACTGGGCGAGATCGGAGCCCATGTGCCCGTGGCCTTAGAGAGGCCCAGAAGGAAGAAGTGGCTGCCTCGTTGCCGGCCGAGGGACGGGTCAGGATTTGAGCCCATCTTCCAACTCCCATGAGCCTGTTTCTCATCCTAGGAGACTGAGCCCCAGAGTGAGGCAGCAAGAACTCGGGGTGAGAAGTCCCCCAGACCCAGGTTCAAATCTAGGCTCTGCCCCACCTCCTAGCTGGACTTCAGTGACTCTGTGGCTGCTTCTGCATCCACATAAGAAGGCTGTGACTTAGAGAACCCTCCTGGACATTCTGCAATATCCAGGGAGGCAGGGACAGGGATTGTCCCCTCTCCAGCAAGCCCTGGAGGCCTTGCTCCAGATGACACGCTGTGCTGGATCGGGTCCTGCCCTCCCAGTGAACTGGGCGGAGAGGGGACACAACTTCTTTTGTGGCGGCCAGGCAGGCCATTCGGCTGGGGAAAGGAAGCGCCCTGCACACAAAAGGCCAGTCTGCAGCCAGAGGAGGAAGGAGGTGGGAAATTCTCACTGTCTCAAGGCCTGGGGGCTGGGAGGGCCCGGCTTGGACAGAGGGCAGAGAGCAGTAACAACAGCTCAGGTGTAGAGAGCCCTGTCTGTGTCAGTACCACACTTTGAACTCCACAGGTAATAGTCACTGAATCCTCATTACAACCCTATGAGCTAAGGTCATCATTCCCATTTCACAGATGGGAGAAATGAGGCTCAGAGAGGGGGCCCGAACCCAGGTAGTTTCAGTCCAGAGCCAGAGCTCCCACTTGAGTAAAAAGCCTGGACCACAGGCCAACAGTGAACACCAAGAAAGAAGGAACAAAAACAAAATGTGGAATTGCTATGCCCTCCCCAGGCTCAGGAAGGAAAACCCCATGAGCTGGGGGTCCCCCTAAACTTGGTATCAGGTTAATTCTAGCTTTGCCAGTGGCCTAGTGAGCTTGAGTCTCAGTTTCCCCAACTGAGATAGTGGTTTAAATGTTAGTATTTTGTTTAAGGGTAAGTGTAACCCCAATTGCAATTTGATATTAAGATTCTTCATACAAAGATGTATACAAATCCAAAAGTACTATTTGTCCCGCCACACTCCCAGACCAGGGACACGGAGAATGTGGTCTTTGCAGGGAATGGAGGATCGACTTTATAATTCATTCAGCTCCAACATTTTAGGCAAAGTTCACAAACCTTTCAATTCTAGAGCTAACCTCAAAGAAAGAGGAATGGGAACAGCCTTCCCTGGACCAGGCTTATCAGCAACCCTGTGGGTCTCATCAGCCCCATTTTATATAAGAGGAAACTGAAGCACAGAGAAACTGAGGCTGGCACATGGCTAGCAGGCACAAACAATAAGTGAGCCAAGGTCAAGCCTAAGTCGAGGAAGTGTCTTTCGTTATAGGAGACAACCCCCCTGGCAAGCTCAGACTCCTCATCAGTCTAGAAAAGGCCAAGAAAGCTTCATCTGCAGCACCAAAAATGGGACCTGCTGAGGGGAGGGCCTGGTCTCCTGGTCCACTTTACATGCTCCAAGTTATGTCCTTGGCTGAGGTTTTTTCACTCTGAGTGCTCTGGCTTCTGGGAGTTTTTGAAACCCTTCCTTAAAAGACTAGTGGCCCCCAGAAGGAGCCCTTAGCTCGAGAGTTTCAAGGGAGCCCTGTTCAGGGGCAGGGGTGAGAAGAACTGGCTTCCAGCCCCTCCTGTGCTATATGACCTTACGGTAGCTTCTTTCCTTCTCTTCCCTTCTCAGTTTATCTGTAAGATGGTCTCACAGGCCTGTGCGTGGGGATAGAGAAAGAAATACTGAAAACTCTATTTTAAAAAGAGGGAAGGCACATCTACTATCTGGGATGGCAGAGGAATAATTTTGCCAGCAAGCGGGAGGATGGATAAAATGACCTCAGAGAGTACCCCAAGCTCTCTAGGCCTGCCAAGGGGTAAGAGAAAGTCATTGATGTGAGGGGAAGGAACAGATAAAGTGCCAGGCAGGGAGAGGTAAGGTGAGCAGCTTAACCTCCCCACCCCAGGGTCTAATCCCAGGTCCCAGAGCTTGATGCGGCAGGGCAGGCTGAGGGCTCCCGGATGGCCGGTACTGGGCTCCGATACCCAGCAGCTATCCCCACCACAAAGCAGCATCTCTGCCCCCCACCATGTCAAGACCCCAGCCCCATAGCACAATGGGTCTGGGGAGGCCAGAGGCTGGGTCCTGATCTTAAGGGCTCTAAGTCAAGAGGGTGTAGACAGAGGTTCCCAGACACGTGCTCACAAACACGGACACACAGGGGCACACAAATCCCCAGCGGCGGACAAAGAGCCACCCACCGAGTCCTGGCATTCAGCTTAGAGAGGGGAAGAAGGAGCACAGGACCCAGCCCAGAAGCCTGCAGCCCCTCCCCACAGCCCTGCTCTTGCTTCAGAGACAGACAGCCATGGGGAGCTGAGGCCAAAATAAGAAAGAAGGGAAAGACAGAGAGGAGAGCAGGAGGAGGTAAAACAAAAGAGGAAAAGAGCCAGGAAGGTGGGAGGACAAGAAGGGGAAGAAGAAAGAGCAGGCATCCAGGTCCTGGCCATGGCAGTCTCACACCCAGACCTTTGTCCAAGCTTTACCTGGAACACCCTCCCCACTTCTCTTCTCTGTTTTTTTGCATGGGCAGTCACCAGGAATCGAACCCGGGTCTCTGGCATGGCAGGCAAGAACTCTGCCAGTGAGCCACCATGGCTTGCCCCCACTTCTCTTCTTACTGGGCTTTCAAAACTAAACTCAGTGATACCTCGTCCGAGAAGCCTTCCTTGACTGCCGCCACACTGGCTCAGGCAACTTCCAGAATCCCTGGGCTTTAGGGACCCCGGGGTCCTACCAGGATCCCACCCAGAGCTCCAAGGCTCTCTGGTCAAGTGGACTGACTCTGCAACAAGACTTTCACAAAGCTATTCCGGTACTACTTCCCCTACTCCCCCACCCCAACCCTGCAAAATGGCCTTTGTCTATTACCGCAGGCAGGCTAGGGGTAAAAAGAGGAGCCCTGATGAGCCCTGGGAAGATGTACTGACCCTGCCCAGAGAGGAGCCTGCCTGCCAGGGAATTTCACAAGGTCCACTTAGACCAGTAGCTCTTCCCTTCCCCCAAGATAGCACACAGGTGGCAGGGAGCCAAGAACCATCTTAAATAACTCAAGCAATAAAAATGGCCAATTAGGAGGGCGGAAGGCAATGTATCCACTGTGGGGGCCACTCTCAGGAGAGCAGTGGGCAGGCAGGGGGCTATGTGAACCTGCATATCCTGAAGTCAGAGCACGCAGGCCAGAGAGCACTGAGCAAGCAGTTCAGAGACAGCCCCTGCCCAGCCCGGCTGTGGAGGGGCTCCTGCCTGGGCCCACACCCAAATACCCTTCAGCTCCCACCCTGCTCCTCTCCCGGGAAGGCCCTGCCTCTTGTAATTACCACCATGCAGCTGTCGGGCTTCAAGCAGCCCATGCAGTATGACTATTCCCATTTCACAGATAAGGAATCAGAAGCTCAGAGGCAAAAGGTGCTCTCAAGACCACGCAGCTGGTAAGCAGTTCCCTCTCTTCCCAGCTGTGCTGGTTTGAAGCTGTTATGTACCCCAGAAAAGCCACTTCTTCTTTATCCTAATCTAATCTTATAGGGGTAGACCTATTGTTTGGGTGATATCTTTTTGATTCAGCTGTTTCCATGGAGATGTGACCCACCCAATTGCAGGTGGGACCTTTTGATTAGGTGGTTCCCATGGATAGGCCTCTGCCCATTCAAGGTGGGCCTTACTCTGATTACTGGAGCCCTTTAGGAGGGAACCCTTTTGGAAAAAGCCCAGAGCTGACACACAGACATTTGGAAATGCAGAACGAAAATGCCCCTAGGGAAGCTGTTTGAAACAAGAAGCCAAAGGACCAGCTCATGCCAGCCATGTGCCGTCCAGCTGACAGAGGTGTTCCAGGCCCATTGGCTTTCTTGAGTCAAGGTATCTTTCCTCGATGCCTTAGTTTGGACATTTTTATGGCCTTATAACTGCAAACTTGTAACTTAATAAATTCCTTTTATAAATATAAAAGCCAACCCATTTCTGGTATATTGTAATTCCAATAGCATTTAGGAAAATAAAACACCAGCTTCGAAATTCCACACAAACGCTCTAATTTTGCAGGTTTTTTGTCCAACATCCCATCACAGCTTGTTTTGGGATTTAAGGGAGTGGAGAATATAAAAGCAAGAGAGGGGGAGTTATTTCATGAGCCTTGATCAGCTCCAGAATGCACAGAAAGTTGGAGAAGAAACACCAAGAGTAGGTCCCAGAGCTCACAGCCATTTAGACCCCAGAGGCACAACGTTCACCAGTTTACAAGGTGTTTCCACCAGCTTCAGTTCGTCTTTCAAATAGTCTCATGAGATCAAATTCACTATCCCCATTTTACAGAAGTGAAAACTAAGGCTCGGAGCAGGCAAGCTACTTGCAATGGGCATGTCCCATTCTGAGTACAGCCTAGGGTAAAGGTTACATCTGGAGCCTGACTTCCTGGATTTAAATCCACTCACGAGTAGTGACCGGCCCAAGTCCCCTTACTGTCTCTGTGGCTCATCCCTAAAATGAGCCAGTGGTGATACCCAGTTCATAGAGTTATTATGATTACATGCATTAAATGTTTGTTTGTAAATTGCTTTGGTTAGAGACAGGCAAAGAGCAAACACTGTATAAATACTTGCTTAATAAATTAATTAACTAATGTTTACTGTGCTCCTGGTATGCACAGGCAGGGTTCCAGCAGGCATTTGTTACATGACATTGTCACGTGGTATGAACCACCTGCCGATATCCCCAGACTCTGAGCTCCTGGGGACCAATCCAGGCCTTGGCACGACATGGGTACTCGGCTCCTGTTATGAAAAGAACAGAACTGTGGCTCCTCGGACATCCACAGGCAGCAGTTTCCTCTTCCCCAGCAAAAGGCATGGAATGATGAGACTAGTTCCCTGTACCTTCACAAAATTCATGACACCAACCAAAAGCTAAAGTTAGAGAAAACCCGGGTCCAGGACAGGGGCCAGTTTCCATTCCACCACCAGAATGCTGCTTCTGCTTGCGCTCCGTCAGAGAGAACCAAGGTAGGCACGATAAAATGAGCATTCACTTAGAATCTAAGGCCCACGTCCACCCTGGCTTTGCTGTCTCCTGGCTATGAGACTTGGGACAAATAATTTCTCCCCTTGCAGAATTGTTGCAAGGTTTAACTGGGACTACATGGAAAGCACCTGATGGGTAATGATGGGCAACCTTGTGGCTGACCAGGAGCTTCCTTCCTGGTGATGGGCAGCCTTGTGGCTGACCAGGAGCCCCCTTCCCCAGGGCCCGATCCCCATTAGTTCTATCACCAAAGAGCAGAAGGGCTGGACAAGCCCAGTACGGTGGCCTGGGAGGCTCATCTCCCTGCCATTGCCAGTGATTCATTTGCTTCTCAAGAAATAATTACTGTAAAATGACAGCAGGAAGACTCCCCAGTGTAGCAACCGCTTCCTACTCTGCCACCCACAGTGGCAATATTGTGACAGGCACTAGGGAGAGCCCCACACCCCAGCTGCACCTCCCACCTGCCCACTTGCCCTCGGTTCTACTCCCCAGGATGGCCTTCAGCGGCACAGGCAAGGCCAGCCTGCATCTCTGCCTGGGAAGAGCATGGAATTTGGGGTCTGGAGATCCAAACTGGACTCACTGCGAGATCTAGGGTAGATTTCTCCACCTCTCAGAGCCTCGCGTCTATAAAACAGGTGAATTAAATTCCTTCTGGGGTTGCTGAAACAATTTATTTAAACAGGTCATTACAGAGCCAAGCGCATAGTAGGTGCTTGATAAACGACAGCTATGACATCATGAGGACTTATTTTTAAACCTTTTTTTCAAAATAGTTTCATATTCTGTTATCTCAATTGATTTTAGTATCAACCCTACAAGATAGATCCTTAAGTAGACTTGTCCCCATTTCACCCAAACTGTGTGCAGAGAGACTAACTGGCATGCACAGAGCCCAGACGGCTCCAGCAAGGGTGTACAGAAAACACAGTCTTCACAGGACATACTGGCAAGCTTGCCTCCCACCGTCCCAGTCCCAGATGACCAAGTGAAGCAAAGCTCACGCCACAGGCATGCGAGGACCAGGACCTGGACTCCACAGGCCACAGCACCTCAGGAGGACCAGGGGCCTTTGCCAGGGTCACTGTTGAATGACAACCACCCTCTTTTGTACCAAGGACGAGGGTGAGAAACCACATCCTGCCCAGGAAACCAAGCAGCCCCTGCCCAGTGTGGGCGGGCAGGCGCTCTCCTGGTAGGCAGGCAGCAGCACCAGAAATCTTCACCAACCTCGTTCCACCTGGCCTAGAACCTTTAAGCACCTAGCAATGTGGCAATGACCAGAGGCTGCATGACCCACAGAGGCTGCCAGCAAGGGTGTGGACCATCTTGCCCCCCGCTTCCAGCCTGCTTCTTGGGCTCTGCCCACCTCACAGGTGGAACCACTCACCCTCCTTAGGGTTCCCACCCCTCTTGCCTTGTGAAATCATCCCATGGTTTATAAAGTGCTGTAGCTGCGTTTACACCTCCAGCAACCTGCGGAAACAGAGCTCAGCATCCCGCTTTTACTGACACTCGGAGGGGCAAAGTGACTAGCCCAAGCTAGCTCAGCTTTAACACCTGTGCTGGGCACACTTCTTGGAGGCAGAGACTGGGTGGCCCTGGCATTTGGCACCTAGAGGTGCATGTTCATCAAACACGATGGGTCGGGACTGAACCCCAGTTCTCCTGACTCCTAACCCAGGTGCGTCCCTCCACACACTGTCAACTGCCCTGGCACAGAGGCTGTGTCGCCTGTGTCTGTTCCGCCAGGCACCCGGCATGCAGCAGCCAGGCACAAGGCACTCCCTCACTGCCCAAACATTTGCTCAGCATGAACTCTGGCCCGGCCCTGACTGGGCTCTGACAGTAGGAGGCGAAGAGCCGGTCCCTGCAGAGCTTAGGGTCGGAGCAGGAGGCAGACACATTCCACTGGGAGTCAAGCCATGGGCGCAGCGGGGGAGAGGTACTGGCACTCGGGAATGCTCAACGAACGAAAGTCAGGCAGGAGTGACACATCCCAATCCCGGACACAGGGGACTACGGGGCTATGCCCTCCCTGTCCCAGGTCGTCAGCCATCCATGTCATTGGGAATAAGCAGAATGTCAAGCCAACATCTTCTCCCAGAAACAATCAAAGCCAAGACTGTAAATGCAAAGCCCTCAACCTTGTGTATCACTGATGCATGACATGGTTTAAATCAATTCCCCTGGAAGTCATCGCATCTCATTGCGGCAAAGGGCATGCTCCAGTTCTGGGTGTCCCGGCTTCTCCTCCTGTGTGTCCTTCAAATACAGCCACATGTGGAGATGTGGGCCGGGAGCGTGTGTGT